>CAUYON010037235.1:0-11853 GCA_963573935.1 Arctocebus calabarensis | reverse complement strand
TGTGGTGGGCGCCTGTAGTCCCAGCTACTTGGGAGGCAGAGGCAGAAGACTCGCTTGAGCCCAGGAATTGCAGGTTGCTGTGAGCTGTAATGCCACGACACTCTACCCAGGGCGACAGCTTGAGGCTCTGTCTCAAAAAAAAAAAAAAAAAAAAATGTTCATACCCTTTGACCTAGCAATTCTTACTTTTAGAAGTGTTGCATTCCTTCTACTTTTTATTTTTCCCACTAAAACATTACTCTATACTGTATAAAGAAAATCTCAGAAGGTTGAAAACTCTCATTTACACTATTTTTCTAGATGTAACAAATTTTCAGACAAGCATACTTAATGTTGTAATTTAGACTTTATTAAATTATTTGTAAGCCAATATATCTAATTTTAGCTGAAGAGATTTTAAAAATAACCTAGGAAAAAATCTTATAACTGCTAGAAATGTTTCTATATCTGGCACCTAGCCTATTTTTAACAGCCAAGCTCCAGAGCATGAAATGGGTCAAGATATGATACTTATGATAACAAACTACCTTTTAGCATAAATAATTTTTAAGTACAAATGAAGAGACAATTTTAGTATTGTGTGAAAAAAAATGCATTGTGCACACCGAATCTGATTCTATTTTTTCCTTTTTTGTATTTATAAATTAGAATGCTGATTTATTGATGTACAATGAGAACTCTAACTTAGGCTGAATAAAGCATAAATTAAAGTTCATTATTTATATTATTAACATTTAATTATTTTCATTATTTTATTATATATAAACATAGTTAAGAAACTAGGATATAGAATTTAGTATAATAATAAGTACATAAAATATAAACATAAAAACCAAAGAAAATAGTGATATAACTGGTTATGTCTGAATGGTGGGATTTTATTTTCTTTTGTGTATTTTCTGTTTTTCAATTTTTTAATCATAAGAAAAAAGATTACACAGGTAAGTTTCATACTATTGGTTATTTGTAAGGTCTCAGTTGCCTCAAACATGGCTGAGAAAGATGATCTGTGACCGTGTTGAGAACTCAGGTGGTCATTAACCCACCATTAGCAATATCAAGATCACCAGTGGCCTTCTCCTAGTTCTCACCTTCTCTGACCTGTTTGTAGTGTACTGTGGACCACCTGCTCCTTCTGAAATTTTTCTCTTCTTTTGGGTTTCTTTACTTTACAATCCTGGGTGTTTTCTTCCTGCCTCTTGATTGTTCATTCTGTTTCCTTTACCAGCTTCTTTCTTCAACCCACTAAAGGTGGGTTTTGCTCCGAAGTTCTGTCCTTCTCTCCATTATCTCCTTTGGTTGTCTCATCAACTTTCACAGGCTTAACTATCTTCGTTTGTTCGTTCGTTCTTTCAGTATTTCTTGATTGCTTCCTATGTGCCAGGCACTGTGCTAGCTTGATGATCTAAATAATAGAGAATCAGGTAAACAGACAATTACAGAATAATTTGAGTGTAATTCTTTGTGGTAAGTGTCCTGATGAGGCAGTATGGAATGGGAGCACTCAGAAGAGGTACCTGACTCAGCTCGGAGGGAGGAGGGTGAGAGAGGAGTGGCCATGAGGATGACTTTTCAGAAGGGATGTGCTTAAAGGCTGAGTAGGTATTAGTAAGGAAGGGTTAGAACCTCTCAACCTATGAGAACCAAGCAATTTGAGTCAAAGTGTTTAGGCAAAATAGGGCATAGTACCTTTAGAGCTGTGGAGAAAATTCAGCATTGGTAGAGGCGGAGAAAAGTGGACAGAAGCTGAAAAGGGACTGAATCAAGTGGGGCACCACTCCAGGGCCATTTTCAGGCTGAGATTTGGTTTCTTAACTAGTGAACAGATTTAATTGAAAGACCAATTATGAGATGGTTACCATTATCAAGGTGAGAAATGGTGGATACAGAGATAAAGGTAGTTATAGTAAGAATGGAGAATAGGAATTGATTGAAATACAAGGAAGTGGAATTAGGCTTGGCGCTCTAGGTCAGTGTTTAGGGCGCCGGCCACATGCACTGGGCTTGGTGGGTTCAACCCCTGCCAGGGCCTGCTAAACAATAATGACAACAATAAAAAAGTGAAAAATAGCCAGATGTTGTGACAGGTGCCTGTAGTCCCAGCTACTTGGGAGGTGAAGGCAAGAGAATCGCTTAAACCCAAGAGTTGGAGGTTGCTGTGAGCTGTGACACTACAGCACTCCACTGAGGGTGACATAGTGAGACTCTGTCTCAAAAAAAGAAAAAAAATAGTATAGTGGAATAGATGAGACTTGAACACAGCCGAAGAAAAGGTACTCTTCATCAGGTGTTATATAAGTGAATAGAGGGGCAGGTTTTAGGGAAAATATAGTAAATTCACTCTAATTTCTCCAAACTAATAACAGCATGTCCCTCAATCTAGGACTTATTTCAGAGAAACTTCCTTGGCAAGCCTGTCCCCTCTCTGTTCTGGGGCACCCTTTGCGTACCTACTTGTATCATAGCACCTACTGTACCGTAGACATTTGTTGACTTGTCTGTGCCTCCCATAGACTGTAAGCTCTGTCAGGGCAGGGACAGCGGGACAGTGTGTTTCATTTCTTTATCTTTGTAGCACAGTGCATGTAGTTTATCATATGCATATTATTATTATTATTATTTAAAAGGTTGCTGACAGGGAGTAGGAAGGGACTAAAATTTTATAAGTTCTCAACTTTCTGGTCATGTTGACAATGAATTAATGAATTTTTGAGAGCATGAAAATGCTATTGTTTAATGTTTCAATTTTTTTGTAAAGTTGTCTATACTTTTGTACTAGCCACTTTGAAGCCTCTCATTTTGGGAATCCTTTACCTCTTTTGATTTGATTGTAAACAGTTTCATAGAGCCCATTTTCTGTCACTAGATTCCTTCCCTAGATCCTAAGGCTAGGATCTAGGGAAGGAATCTTCTCTAAGATACTTCTACCAATTAAAAATATGGTGTAGTGAAAACAACACTGGTGGTGTGAAAACAATGGGTTTCTGTTATAAGATGGTGGACTAAACATACCATTTACCTTCCCTTGCTGCTCAGATATAATAAAAAATGACAAAACAGGCATAGATGAGGAATAACTCATCTTTGT
This sequence comes from Arctocebus calabarensis, assembly GCA_963573935.1. NCBI lineage: Eukaryota > Metazoa > Chordata > Mammalia > Primates > Lorisidae > Arctocebus > Arctocebus calabarensis. Next base: position 8,765 of record CAUYON010037235.1, on the reverse strand, counting down.
AATAAACAAAACAAAACAAAACACAAAAGGCAACTTGGCGCCCGTAGCTCAATGAGTAGGGCGCCAGCCACATACACCAAGGCTGGCAGATTTGAGCTTGGCCTGGGTCTGCTGAACAACAATGACAAGTGCAACCAGAAAATAGCCAGGTGTTGTGGCGGGCACCTGTAGTCCCAGCTACTGGGAAGGTTGAGGCAAGAGAACCACTTAAGCTCAAAGAAAAAAAAAATCCCAACCAGATAAGGGAGACTTGGAAATTTGATTAGCTGTGCAGATACTTGTCAGGCTTTACCACTTGTCAACTGTGTGATTTTGGGTAAATTGTTCTGGTTTTTTGGGGTTTTTTTTGATGGAGATAGTGTCACTTTATCGCCCTAGGTAGAATGCCTTGGTGTCACATAGCTCACAGCACCTCCAACTCCAGGGCTTAGGTGATTCTCTTGCCTCAGCCTCCCAAGTAGCTGGGACTACAGGCGCCCGCCACAACGCCTGGCTATGTTTGTTCTGGTTTTGCCTCAGTTGCCTCATCTGTAAAGTTAGGATGATGATATGTAGTAACTCCTAGAGTTATTGTGAAGATCAAGAGAGGCAAGATGTGGCTCGGCACCTGTGGCTCAACGGCCTAAGGCGCCGGCCACGTACACCTGAACTGGCAGGTTCGAATCCAGCCCGGGCCTGCCAAACAACAATGACGGCTGCAACCAAAAAATGGCCGGGCGTTGTAGTGGGCGCCTGTAGCCCCAGCTACTTGGGAGGCAGGGACAGGAGACTCGCTTGAGCCCACGAATTGGAGGTTGCCGTGAGCTGTGATACCACAGCACTCTATCTAGGGTGACAGCTTGAGGCTCTGTCTCAAAAAAAAAAAAAAAAAAAGAGAGAGACAACATGTGCAAAACACTTAGAATTTTTTACATGTGGCAAATGTTGAATTAATGTTATTATTTTTGTTATAATGCCAGAAATTATGAGGAATTTCAGGGTAATAGAAGGCGGTTGAAATTGTTGATTGAAGAACTAGCACAGAATAAAATGCAACTCAAAATAGGTGCTCCTGCTGCCGTGACAGAAATGAAAGCATTTTTTAGGAGGGCTCTCCTGAAATTGTAAGATTAGGGACAGTAAGCATAGAAAGAGGGAGCAGATTTGGGAAAGTTGGAACATCAGAGCAAACAATGAAAGAACTGCCTTCCAAAGGATTACTTCCCCTACACCTTCTCTCCCTCCTTTCATATAAAGAGCTCTAGCGATGGCATTCATTCCCAGGATAAAGCCCTGACTTCTTCAAGCAAAGTAGGGGATTTGCAGGTTTCATGTTCATACACTGGGATTGGAGAGCGAGTGCACAAAGCAGAGCCTTAGGTAATGGGCCTCCACAACAGATTGGATGAGGAGGGTAGAGTAAGGGAAGGAAAAAAAAGGAGCTCCATCCAGGATTGATGTACATAGGGCCGTACCATCGAAATGTAGCCTGTCTTGCTTCTTTTTTTACCCTTGTAAAGGGAAACATGTCTGTTAGTGAACCACTTACTTGGAGAAACCCATAGTTAGACATACTTCCCATTTGGAGGTTTTGGAGACTGTTTAGTACAACTGTTAAGGGGACACCTCTTTCTTACAACAGCTAACCAGTGTGTTCCTTCATTTAATAATATGAATAGGTGATCAGGGGTCACCAGACATTTGAGGGAAACTAGACTTAGCAGAGGTGAGTAAGATGAACAAATAAAACAGCTGCCCATGGTGGAAACAGAGATAATGAGAAAAGCAGAATGGAACTTTAGGAAGCTCAAATCACAGGAGGTAGCCTCACAGAGCCCAGAGTGAATTGGATCCATAAATAAAAGGGCAGCTGCCATGAATAAAAGTAGTAATCAACAAATTAGTACTGTGTTGCAGAATTCATTGTTGAAATAAAAACTCTCTTGGAGGGCTAAATAATAGATAGGCTTGCGACCAGTTACTTTTCACGAAAATTAAGTAGAGGAAATATGGATACCATAAAGTAAGGAGACCTGCAGATAGGCAGTACATGGAATAGATGTGAGGAAAATTCATTCTTTGAGGATAGATCCATTTTATAGGAGTTTAGGCAGAAAGAGCATGTAGTGGAAGGGAAAAAAAATAAAGAAATAAACATTATTCCCTATACTTAAGAATGACTCTGTTTTTAAGGATAAAGGTGCACCAAGGACCAAGTAGGAAAAATGCAAAAACAGACTAACAAAAAGCAAAATTCTGTCCATTACTGCACTACTTACAATTCTAGCGGTAGAAAACAAATTACCTAGAAAGACTCAAGCCTGAAAATCAGACTGGCATGGAATTCCCACCTGTAACATGGTTTTCTAGAAGACAGTACTTTTAGTATTGTGAGGGGAAATAATTTTCAAGACAGATTTCTGGACCCAGCCCTAGTAATGTTTAAGTAAAGGATCAAAATAAAAAAGATCTGCTGGAGCCGCCGGCTCAGTGGTTAGGGTGCCAGCCACATACACCAGGGTAGGCAGGATCCAACCTGGTCTAGGTCTGCTAAACAATTACAACTGCAACAAAAAAAATAGCTGGGCATTGTGGTGGGCGCTTATAATCCCAGCTACTTGGGAGGCTGAGGCAAGAGAATTGCTTAAGCCCAAGAGTTTGAGATTGCTATGAGCTGTGATGCCAGAGCACTCTACTGAGGGCGACATAACGCCTGTGGCTCATCGAGTAGGGTGCCGGCCCCATATACCGAAGGTGGTGGGTTCAAATCCGGCCTCGGCCAAATTGCAAAAAACAGAAAAATAGCCAGGCATTGTGGCGCGCACCTGTAGTCCCAGCTACTCGGGAGGCTGAGGCCAGAGAATTGGCCCAAGAGCTGGAGGTTGCTGTGAGCTGTGTGACGCCACAGCACTCCACCCAGGGTGATAAAGTGAGACTCTGTCTCTACAATAAATAAATAAAATAAAATAAAAATAAAAAAGATCTCTAAAAATTTATGGCATGTTTCCATTTTGAGAAAATTACTTGAACAGATACTCCCAGTAAAATGAAAAATAAAAAGAAGAGGAAGATTTAGATATAAGAAGCAGTAGTGTGCAAAAAACCCAGTAAAATTTGAAGTTGTGCTCAAAGGGACCATGAAGTGTATAAGTGTTGCAATTTCTGAAAATATATGGAAATAACATAAATATGTGCCACACATAGCTGACAAGAGTTATGGTTACTGATTCTGTGCAGTTATCTGTATATCACTTTAACTCCCACAAAACTTAACTGCTAAGAGCCTACTGTTGACCAGAAGTGGTTTTTTGTTTGTTGGTTTTGAGGCAGTTGCCCTGAAGTTGAGTGCTGTGGCGTCATAGCTTACAGCAATCTCAAACTCCTGGGCTCAGGCAATCCTCTTGCCTCAGCAAGTAGCTGGGAATGCAGGCACTGCCACGACACCAGCTAATTTTTCTATTTTAGTAGAGATGAGGGTCTCACCCTTACTCAAGCTGGTCTTGAATTCCTGTGCTCAAGCAATCTGCCTGCTTCGGCCTCCCAGGGTGCTAGCAATTCAGGGGTGAGCCACTGCACCTAGAGTGTTATTGATAACATAGTAGATTATCACATATTTTGCATGTTATATATACTACAGTAGAACTTTTGTAAGTTGATGACTCAAGGGACTGTAATAAACCAGTCAACACGAAGAGGTGGTCAACATAAGGAACATGTGATACATGTCCAGTCAATGAAAATTAGGTCACTTAAGGAGGCGGTCAGTGTAGGGAGGTGGTCAGTTATGGAGGTTCTACTGTATATTTGTTCAATAAAGTAAGTTAAAGAAAATATTAAGAAAATCATAAGGAAGGGAAAAATTTACTGTCCAAAAGTGGAAGTGGATCATCAAAAAGATCTTTGTCTTTGTCATTGTCACATTGAGTAGGCTGAGGAAGAGGAGGAGTTGGTCTTGATGTCTCAGAATTGGCAGAGGCAGAAGAAAAGCCACATATAAGTAGACCCACTCCAAACCTGTGTTGTTCAAGGGTCAACTGTGCTACTTTCTTTTTTGGGGGGCGGAGGGGACAGAGTCTCAATATGTCAACCTCTGTAGAGTACTGTGGGGTCACAGCTCACAGCAACCTCAAACTCTTGGGCTTAAGGGATTCTTTGCCTCAGCCTCCCAAGTAGCTGGGACTACAAGTACCTGCCACAATATCCGGCTATTTTTTGGTTACAGTTGTCCTTGTTGTTTAGCTGGCCCAGGCCGAGTTCATACCTGCCAACCTTGGTATGTGTGGCCAGTGCCATAACCACTGTGCCATGGGCACTGAGCCCCCACTATTTTCTTGTTGCAGTTGTTGTCGTTTAACTAGCCACCCAGGCCAGGATCGAACCTGCCATGTTCGGTGCATGTGGCTGGTGCTGTAACCACTGTGCTACTTTCTGTAGCTGAAATTAAATTGGGAGTAGGGCTTAAGGTCCTCTAATTTTTGCTTTAAAATTTACAGGTGTTGGCTCGGCGCCTGTGGCTCATTGGGCTGAGGCACCAGTCACGTACACCTGAGCTGGCGGGTTCGAATCCAGCCCGGGCCCGCCAAACAACAAAGACGGCTGCAGTCAAAAAATGGCTGGGCATTGTGGTGGGCGCCTGTAGTCCCAGCTACTTGGGAAGCAGAGGCAAGAGACTCACTTGAGCCCAGGAATTGTTGCTGTGAGCTGTGACACCATGGCACTCTATCCAGGGTGACAGCTTAAGGCTCTGTCTCAAAAAATAAAAAAATAAATAAAATTTACAGGTGTAATATTTCCTTATTAAAAGAAAATTTCAAATAAATAGGGAAATACATAGGGTGAAGAGTAAAGGTTGTTATTGCAAGCATATATAATGAATTTGTGCAAATCAGTTAAAAAAAAGACTCACTAGGAAAATGTATGAGAGACTTGAGCAGATACTTCCCAGGAGAAAAAATCCAAATGGCTGGGCGGCACCTGTGGCTCACAAGGAGTAAGGGCCCCGGCCCCATATGCTGGAGGTGGCAGGTTCAAACCCAGACCCAGGCCAAAAAATGCAAAAAAAAAAAAAAAAAGAGAGAGAGAGACATGTATATTAAAAATCACAAGGTATGTCTATAAAACCCACAGGGATTTCTAAGTTAAAAAGATAGATAATAAGGCTGGCACAGTAGGCTCATACCTGTAATCCTAGCACTTCTTGGAGGCCAAGGAAGGAGGATTACTTGAGCTCAGGAGTTCAAAACCAACCTGAGCAAGAGCAAGACCCACCCAGTGGCCTGCATCTGTAGTCCTAGCTACTTGGGAGGCTGAGGCAGGAGAATCTCTGGAACCCAGGAGTTGGAGGTTGCAGTGAGTTATGATGCTCTCTCAAAATACACATACACACACACACAAACAAAACCCAAAAGACCAATAATGACAACTCAGAAGTTCCATTTCTAGATTTACAGCCAACAGAAATGTGGGCCCCTATGCCCCTGAAAACATGTACAGAAATGTTATGGCCACAGATTTGAAACAAACGAAATGTGTATTCACACAATTTAGACTAGATGAGTAGATTGTATTACATATTCATTCAAGGGGCCAGGTGCCATGGTTCATACTTGTTATCCTAGCACTTTGGGAGGCCACAGTGGGAGGATCATTTTGAGGTTAGGAGTTCAAGATCAGCCTGAACAATTCACCTGATGTGGTGGTATGTGCCTATAGTCCCAGCTACTTGGGGAGCTGAGGGAGGAGGATAACTTGAATTCAGGAGGTGAGGTTGCAATGAGTTATTATGACACCACTGCACTCTAGCCTGGGCAGCAGAGTGAGACCCTGTCTCAGAAAAACAAATAAAAAACAAATACTATTTGGCAATGGAAATGAATAGACCACATCTATAAACAATAACATGGATGAATCTCAGAAACAAAATCATGAATGAAAGAGCAAGAAAGAATGCATACTATATTGTAATCAAATATACTTCAAAAATAGGCCAAAATAAACAGTATTGTTGGCTCGGCGCCTGTGGCTCAACGGGCTAAGGTGCTAGCCACGTACACCTGAACTGGTGGGTTCAAATCCAGCCTGGGCCCACCAAACAACAATGACAGCTGCAACCAAAAAAAAAAATGGCTAGGCGTTGTGGTGGGTGCCTGTAGTCCCAGCTACTTGGGAGGCGGAGACAGGAGACTCGCTTGAGCCCAGGAATTGGAGGTTGCTGTGAGCTGTGATGCTAAAGCACTCTATCCAAGGTGACAGCTTGAGGCTCTGTCTCAAAAAAAAAAACAATACTGTTTAGAGTTTTATACCTAGGTATAATAAAGCTATAAAAAGATAGCAAATTTTGGCTCGGTGCCTGTGGCTCAACGGGCTAAGGTGCCAGCCACGTACACCTGAGCTGGCGGATTTGAATCCAGCCCGGGCTTGCCAAACAACAATGACGGCTGCAACCCAAAAATGGCCAGGCATTGTGGCGAGCGCCTGTAGTCCCAGCTATTTGGGAGACTTGCTTGAGCCCAGGAATTGGAGGTTGCTATGAGCTTTGATGCCACAGCACTCTATCCAGGGTGACAGCTTGAGGCTCTGTCTCAAAAAAAAAAAAAAAAAAAGACAGCAAATTTTATGATTCCTATGAAAAGATAGCAAATTTTATGATTGCCTTAACAATCAGGAAATAGATTACCTCTAGAAGTGAAGGGGGCGGGTTGGTGGTTTGATCAGAAAGAGCAGATGAGGGCATCTTGGTGCTGGCAATATTCTGTTTCTTGACCTGGATGGTGGCTTTTTAATAATTTGTTAAACTTTTTTTAATATAATAATCTATTTTTTATCAGGATGGTGGTTATATGTTCCCTTTTAAATAATTTGTTAAACTTTATATTTATGTCATTCTATTTCTTGACCTGGATGATGGTTACATGTTCTCTATTTAATAATTTGTTGAACTCTATATTTATGTATATTCCTATATATATATGTTAACATTTCATAATAAAAAGGAGTTACAAAAAAAAAGCAAAGGTCTTTCTTTACATCTTCACTCAACTTAATTCCCTTTCCAGAGGTAACCACCATTAATTAGGCAAGTTTCTTTTATATGTGGTTTTTTTCTTTTTTTTTTTTGGTTTATTCTTAATGTTAGAAAAAATAAAAGTTTGTGTTTGTTGGAAAGTATTAGGGGCAATAGGATGTAGATCTTCCAAAGAAAAGAAAAGAAAAAGAAGCCTGATTATTTTAGTAAAATTAGAAAAATGAAACAGCAAGAAAGAGTAGTAAAAGATATTAAGATGGAAGGGGTGAATCTAAATAAAAACAAAAAGGATCAAAATCAAACAGGTTTTATCTGTGGAATATACTTAGTTTCCTACTTTAATAGGATAAAGGGAAAAGAGTGGTTTTCCTGGTATCAAAAAAAACTAATAAAATTTGATACTCAGAGTGTTCACTTTGTTAAAATACATCAAGTTGTACCCTTATGATATATATGCTTTTATATAGGTTACAATTCAATATAAACTTCATTTACAAAAACAAAAAAACACAGGCCGGGCATGTAGCTCATGCCTGTAATCCCAGCACTTGGGAGGCAAGGCGAGTGGATTCCCTGAGCTCACAGGTTCAAGACCAGCTTAAGCCAGAGCGAGACCTCATCTCTAAAAAATAGCCGGGCATTGTGGTGGACACCTGTAGTCCCAGCTACTAGAGAGGCTGAGGCAAGAGAGTTGCTTAAGTCAGGAGTTTAAGGTTGTTATGAGCTATGATGACATGATACTCTCCCAAGGGTGACAAAGTGAGACTCTGTCTAAAAAAAAAAAAAACCATTCTTGGTAATGAGAAAAATTCTGAGGCATCCAGGGATAAAAGAAAATTTATTTTATCTATTTTATTGATAGAATACGGACATCTACAAGAAACCAGTAGCAAACATCATATATAACAGTAAAACCTTACCAGTATCTTCATTAAAGTGAAAAATGAGACAAAATGCCCTGTATCTTCTCCATTATTCAGCCTTGCAGGGACATCCAACCACGGCCCGCAGCTAGCTATGAATGCTTATCAAAGCCTTATCTTGGGCCACACATTAAATACACAAATACTAATGAAAGCTTATGAGCAAAAAAAAAGTCCATGCATAATTTTCAAGATATCCGCCACCACAGATAAACATTCATACCAGCTACAGGCCACAGTTGGATGCCTCTGAAAGAGGTTTGAGCCAATACAATAGAAGACCAGGAAAAAAAAGAAGAGGATACATATTGGAAAGAAAGTGGTGGAAGTTGGAATTAATAGCAGATGATCTACTTGCCTATAAAATTCAAGATAATTAATGATAATAATAGAGTTCAGAAAGCTGGCTGGATAAAATTTAAACTTGCAAAAGTAAATCACATTCCTATATATTAACAGCAGCCAATTAGAAAATAAAATAGATATCTAGTCATAATCGTGACTAGATATTATAAATGGAAATTTATTTATAAAATACTTAGAAAAAACAAAGAACAATGAAATTATACTGGTGGACATCAAAAAAGACAATAATAAATAGCTACAGATTGTTACTTCATAGGTTATCCCAAATAAAAGCCCCAAGGGAGATATAAACATTTTTTAAAATAAATTTTTATTTTTTATTTTTATTTTTATTTTTTTTGAGACAGAGCCTCAAGCTGTCACCCTGGATAGAGTGCTATGGCATCACAGCTCACAGCAACCTCCAATTCCTGGGCTCAAGCGAGTCTCCTGCCTCTGCCTCCCAAGTAGCTGGGACTACAGGCGCCCGCCAC
>CAUYON010037232.1:0-11834 GCA_963573935.1 Arctocebus calabarensis | reverse complement strand
AGTCTGGGAAGGTTGATGCCTCCTTCCCAACCTTGCCCCTCTGTCACACCCAGTCGGTGGTAACAGTTATGATCAGTTTCCTCCAATGAGCAGATGCTCCAGAGGTTTGCGCCTGCCTGGGTCACAGTGAGGTCTGTGGCTCCACAACCAGTCCGCTACTCCCTGTCGCTGTTTGGCAGGGGGAGGTGAAGCCTGACAACCTGGGTACTTAACAGGGGCTGGGGCTATTCACTCAGTTCCAGCCCTGTCCCTGATTGATGTTGCTGCTGGAACACAACAAGTTCACAGAATTTATTTCTGTCAAGGCTATTTTCCCTGATCAGATTGGGGCTGCAAATGGGTTTTACTCTGTCTCTGAGTTCCAGCCCTTTGTCTCAGCTTTCATCCTCTAAGGGCCAGGTTAAGCAAAGCAGCCCCTCTGCGAGTATTCTCCCACAACAATTCCACAACACTTGGAAAGGAAATTCAAACCTTCCCACTACCACAAACCCAGTGTACAACGTTGGAAAGTCCTCGGGTGATTGGCCCAGTTAAAGAGGTACCAATCAATTGTCTCCGCCAGTATCAACCTCAAATCAAAGAGTTGAAAATACTAGACAGGAGAAGTCTGCTGGCAGCTTTAGTATAACTCATTCCAGTATTCTGTGAGCTCAGGAGGGCCCCCTCAAGCCAGTAAATTAACCTGGGAAGGTTGATGCCTCTTTCCCCGCCTTGTCCCTCTGTCGCACCCAGTCTCTGATAACCCTGCAGGGCTATGGTCCAGTTCCCTCCAATGAGCAGATGCTCTAGAGGTTTGCGCCTGCCTAGGTCACACGGGGCTCTGTGGCTCCTCAGCCAGTCCACCAGTTATGTCGGTGTTGACAGGCGGGGAGGTGAGGCCTGACAACGTGGGTACTTGATGGGGGCTGGGGCGATTCACTCAGGTCCAGCCCTGTCCCTGATTGATGTAAAGTAGATGAAAAAGATGCTAGAACAGAACAAGTTCGCAGAATTTCTGCCCTGTGGAGGAGACGCTGGGCTGCTAATAGTCCTGACTTAGTCGGTAAGCTTCAGCCCTTTGGCTCAGCTGTCATCCCCTGAGGGCCAGGTGTGGCCGAAATTTAGCAAAGCTTTGGTCCGCTTTGGCCAGCCGCTTTTTGGCTCACTCTCTCAACGCTCCCGAGCCGAGCCGGGAGAACAGTACAGACCAGCGGCAACCCACGCCCTGTCCACACTCCTCGAAAAAGTGTTCAAGAATCTGGACTCTGTGGGGGACAGACCTCCAGAACTCAGGGTGAGAGTGGAGGGGAATGCCAGGAGTTCCAACTTGCAGGTAGAGAATATATACAGTTTTATACAGCTTTATGCCTGGTAGGAGAGTGCCGCGGCACAAGGGAAGGAGATCCGGTTTTTAGAAGGTCTCTCCCATGGGGTAGAGTGGGAGGACATCTGAACTCTGCTTGCTTGTTTGTATGGAGGTATGGCGTATACTGCGAGCTATTCTCTTGGGGGAGGGGACTCCCGTCTGCTTGGTGATGTGCTCTGTACCTTTTATTTGTATCCTTGGGGTCGCATGTAGTTCCAGCAGGGTTGATGTGCGTTCCTCGACCTTGTCTCCTGGCACAGCTCCAAACCGTTGGCTTTCTCACTAAATTTCTGTCCTTTAACTCTCCTTCTGGACAGAAGCGTCTGCAGAAAGCTGGGTACAGACTGCCATCTTGGCTCCTCCCAATTTAACCACTCTTAAATGAGTTAAACATTCAAGTTCAAGATGAAAACCTATCAATACGGCGTTTCAAACTGTAACATTTTTCTAAATCAAACTGTAATTATTGCAAGCTCAAATTATAGCAAACAAATTTATGTATTTTTATGTGTTGGGTTGTGAACAGGAAAAGATATGTGACCTTACTTTTTGATCTGATGCAAGAATTTGCAGTTTTCAAGACTGGCTTGGTGCCCATAGCTCAGTGGTTAGGGCACCGGCCACATACACTGTGGCAGGTGGGTTCAAACCCAGCCCAGGCCTGCTAAATAATAATGACAAGTACAACAACAACAACAAAATAGCCAGGCATTGTGGTGGGCGCCTGCAGTCACAGCTCCTTGGGAGGCAGAGGCAAAAGAATTGCTTAAGTCCAAGAGTTTGACTTGCTGTGAGCTGTGATACCATAGCACTCTACCAAGAGTGACACAGTGAGACTCTGTCTCAAGGAAAAAAAATAGTTTTCAAGATTTTGGGGAAAATAATACTTTGGTACATTTGCAACTCCCTTTTCAGTTGACATAAATACAAGTCCAAACATTTAAGTTCAAGAGTCATCCTAGAAAAAGTGCTACATACCTCACTACAGAATATCACCAAGGTACCCAGATGGCCAAGGAAGTACTTCAAAGGTGACTGTGGTGATATTCAGCAATGAGGTACACATCACTTTTCTTAGGATGAGTTCAAGAACTTCACCATCACACCTTGAACTTCACTGTCAGACCTTGTACCTTAACAGTTCTGATGCCCATTCCAGAAAGAGTTCCAAAATTGCTTTGAAGTGTGGTCTAGGCTCTGGCATAGGCACATCCCTTCCCAAGGGGAGTACTTCAAAGGTGACTATAGTGATATTCAGCAAAGAGGTGGCATGTAGTACTTTTTCTTGGATGAGTTCACAAACTTAATTGTCAGATTTCCTATGCTACCCAATTTTCATGAAGTGCAAAGAGCTGCAATCTAACATTCAACTTGAACAAAAAATTGCTCATATTTTTTTACCAGACTTTTATAGGTCCTATCTCCCAGAGATATATATCCTTCACTTCACAATCATGCCTTAATTCATGTCATCACTTTTTGGGAGAACCTACATTTTTGAGCAACTATTTTCAAGAATGAAGCATATTAAGAGTAAAATTAGGGCGGCATCTGTGGCTCAGTGAGTGGGGCACCAGCCCCATATACCGAGGATGGCAAGTTCGAACCCAGCCCTGGCCAAACAGCAACAAAAAAATAGCCAGATGTTCGGGCGGGCACCTGTAGTCCCAGCTACTCGGGAGGTTGAGACAAGATATCCCTAAGTCCAAGAGCTGGAGGTTGCTGTGAGCTGTGATACCATGGCACTCTACCAAGGACGATAATGTGAGACTCTGTCTCTACAAAAAAATAAAAATAAAATTAAAAATAAAAATAAAAATAATAAAATTAGAACCAAAATATCTGATGAACACCTCAACAACTCACTGAGAATTTCAATACTTCCACTGAACCAGATATCGATGTATTAGTTTTTCAAATACAATGGCAAATATCCTATTATGTTGCCCATTTTTCTTTTACTTTTATAATAAAAAATATCAAAAAAACCCAAAGACAGTTTATTATTTAGGTATGTACATTTTCTATATTAGTGATTGCAAACTTGGGACCTACTTGACAATTTTAAAAGATGCTTTGAATGTACTGCTGCATAATTAGAATTATTATGAGGACATTTTTGCTTATCTGTGGTGGCAGATATAATGAAAATTATGCTCAGACTTTTTCTTTTTTTGGCTCATCAGTTTTTGTGAGTTTGTGTATTTAACAGATGGCCCAAGACAACTCTTCCAATGTGGCCCAGGGAAGCCAAGAGGTTGGATATACCTGAGTTAGACCCTGTCGTAAAATTAAAATAAAATAAAAGAAAAGAAAGAAAAAGAAATTAGAAGAAAGCAGAGATCAATAATTAGAAAAGACTTTGTGAAAGAGTTAAATAAAACCTTAGAGTTGGAAGTAAAAAAATGGGAAAGAATGGAGTTAGATATGTGAGAAATTTAACAAACTTCTGTTCAATTATATATAGAAAACCATTCTAGTTCTTTAAGTGTGGGATGGATAATATGATGTAGTCACACAGGCCACTGCATATAAACCTTGCTGACTTATACTTACAGTAGAATTGATAGTACTGATGACTTCAGTAGACCATAGTGACTTGGTAACACATGTACTGCTGAAGAATTTTATTAACTATATTTATTTATTTATTTATTTTTTTGAGACAAAGACTCACTACTATTGCTCTGGGTAGACTGTCATGGCATCATAGCTTACTGCAACCTCAAACTCTTGGGCTCAAGAGATCCTCGTGCCTCAGCCTCTTGAGTAGCTGGGACTGCAGGCACCTACCATAAGGGCCCAGCTAATTTTTTTAATTTTAGTACAGACAAGGGTGTTGCTCTTACTCAGGCCAGGCTGGTCTTGAACTCCTGAGCTCAGGTGATCCACCTGCCTTAGCCTACTATAGTGCTAGGATTACAGTGTGAGTCTCCGCAATTTATTATTTTGAAATAGACATCTCAGGCAGACATACATTTCAACCTACTTCATGGTGGTATGTCAAATACATACTACTAAAAAAATAAAAAACAAATATCTGTCATTTATATTGCAAAATGGATAAACCACATGCTTCAGTTAAATACTTGAATACATTTAAAATTGTTTCTCAAAATTTCCCAATTCTCCAAATTAGTGAAAAATATAACCTTCTGCTAGACAACTGTGATCTGCTGAGTATTTCACAGTTAATAAAAATTTTGTTTTATAGTTTTCTTTTAATTTAAGAGGCAAGTAGCAAGAACATAAGCAAACATTGTGTTCTACCCTCTTATAGAGGGAACTTCTAGGGTAGGTCTGAAAAACAGCCAAAGCTGACAGAGAACACCTACATTTCCAAGGTGGAATGCCAAGTGATCTTGGGAACAGAGGTTTGTAAAAATGGTTAAGGCAAACCTATTATTTGAACTTCAGCCTTTAGTGATTTTTTTTTTGGGGGGGGTGTATCTATGGTATAAATACTTTTCTGGAATGAGGAAGAAAGTAAGCATTTAAGATGGGTGACCCCATTCATCCTTACAAGTCACCCACTGAATTACTATATGCTATCTTACATACCATTTTAGGTGTGGATGTCACAGACATACAGAATTATCAATAAAATGTTATAGTGATTTTTTTGCACTGCATACACCTACTTTTTTTAACCTTTTGAAAAAGTCTTGTTTCACATTACATATACTTCATTTTTTAAAATACCAAAACAGTGGAAAGAGTACCAAGCCTAGGAATTAAGAAATTAAGGTTAGATATAATTCTAATTAAATGAGCTCTTATGCCCCCAACTGGCTCCATTTTAATGCGAAAAGACTGAATTACAAGACTTGGAGCTTTTCCAGCAAGGGTATTATACGAAATCTCCCCTCCCCTCTCCTCTGTAAACTATTTTTTTGGGGCATCATATCCTATGTTAAAGTTATCTTTTATACAACTAGATATGTCTCACTTTCTCTGCTTGGCCCAGCAGAAAAAAAGAGATCTAATTCGACATTCCATTAGAAACACTGCAAATATTTTATTTATTTATTTTTAATTAAATCATAGCTGTGTATGTTAATGCAATCATGGGGTACAATGTGCTGGTTTTATATACAATCTGAAATATTTTCATCAAACTGGTTAACATAGCCTTCACGGCATTTTCGTAGTTATTATGTTAAGATATTTATATTCTACATTTAGTAAATTTCACATGTACCCTTGTAAGATGCACCATAGGTGTGGTCCCACCAATTACCCACCCTCCCCCCAATCCTCCTCTCCTTAAAATACTACAAATATTTTTAAAGCCTCTAAATAAGATGTTTCTGAAAGAAAAATAAATCCTTGGGGAGCCTTACTAAAAAGAAGCCAAAACAGTATAACACAGGCAAGAAATTTCCACTACCTCCGTATCTTAAAAGTCTAAAACAAACAAATGAACAAAAAAAACAAAACAAAAAATATGGCAGTTTAATTAGATATGTTTTTTCTGGATGAAAACATATGCCTTCTTATATTTGCCTTTTCTACCCTCCTGTATTAGTCCCTGACTTTGGGAAATGAGAGATCTGACCAGGATTATAAGGAATAAAATAATGAGGCTCGGCGCCTGTGGCTCAGCAGGCTAAGGCGCCAGCCACGTACACCTGAGCTGGCGGGTTAGAACCCAGCCCCTGCCCGCCAAACAACAACAATGGCTGCAACCAAAAAATAGCCGGGCGTTGTGGTGGGCGCCTGTAGTCCAGGCTACTTGGGAGGTGGAGGCAGGAGACTCGCTTGAGTCCAGGAGTTGGAGGTTGCTGTGAGCTGTGATGCCGCAGTACTCTACCCAGAGTGACAGCTTGAGGCTCTGTCTCAAAAAAAAAAAAAAAAAGAATAAAATAATGAAAGACACAACTCAAAACATTGTGAGTAAGCTAACAAATGCAAAAATATTTCAGAGTCAATGTGAATTTTTCCCAGTCATATGTCCTTCTGACCTACAATTTCTTTCCTAGGTGTGCTGCAAGTATCTTCTCCTTGAGAACTCCTTGAGGCTTTCCCTCCTTACTTGTAATAATATAAAAATTCTCGGGCGGCACCTGTGACTCACCAAGTAGGGCATCGGCCCCATATACTGAGGGCTGTGGGTTCAAACCCGGCCCCGGCCGAACTGCATTAAAAAAAAAAAAAAAAATTCTCAACATGTCCTTGAAGTGCTTACATGAACTGGCCTGTGGTTATCTGTCCGACCTTACCTTAATACTTTCCCTCTTTCATTACTATACTTGCAGTCTCACTAACCATCTTTCAATACCTTGATAACACGAAGCTGTTTCCAGATTGGGGTTTGTTCATATGCTTTACTCAATCTCTGACTTCTTATAATTCCAGAATCAAATGCTATTTTTTCAAAGAGATTTTCTGAATCCCAAATCCTAAATTAGGTTACTTGTTCTTATAGCACTCAGTTCTTTCTCTTTAAGCTGAAAATTGTGATCCTTGCCACATAGAGTAGAATGTTCATAGATGACCACCACGTTAAGCTGACCTAATTTTCTTTTTCTTTTTTTTTTGAGACAGAGCCTCAAGCTGTCACCCTGGGTAGAGTGCCGTGGCATCACAGCTCACAGCAACCTCCAATTCCTGAGCTCAAGTGAGTCTCCTGCCTCCGCCTCCCAAGTAGCTGGGACTACAGGCGCCCACCACAACGCCCGGCCATTTTTTGGTTGCAGCCGTCATTGTTGTTTGGTGGGCCCAGGCTGGATTCAAACCCGCCAGGTCAGGTGTATGTGGCTGGCGCCTTAGCCCGTTGAGCCACAGGTGCTGAGTCAGCTGACCTAATTTTCATAAACCAAACATGCACTACATGTCCACATCTGTAAGTACGCCTAGTTTCTTATGTTGATCAGCCTTTGCGTGGTCAACTTATAGAAGTTCCACTGTATTTAGTAATGACTTTACTTGATTGCTCAGTGTCTTTGCTAGACTTAAAACTATGAGGTGAGTGATCATGTGTGCTTCTGTACAACATTATGCAGGCACACCTGATCAATAATAATTAAGCTAAACAAAGACAAAAGAGTGAAGAACAAGCAACAGAGCAAGATCCTGTCTCGCAAACAAAAAGTTGAATGAATAAATGACTGAACTAAAAAAAAAAAAGTGAAGAAAATAAGAACTTGCAGTTATACTTAAAGATCTGACAGAGTATAAATGGAGACAATACTAAACGTAATTTAGAAAGGCATTTTGTTGTTTTGAACCAGAATACACAACACTATTGTAATTTATGACTTGAAACTTTCTGGAAACTACAATAATTAACAAATTATATTTTTATTCATATTATACTCTATGCAGTAAGAAAAAAAAAATCAATCAAATCCTGATTGCCCTTTTATTCCTGGGAAGTTGTCTCACTCTCTCAAAACTAATCCATTTGCATATATTCTGGAGGATTCCATTACCTCTAGGATCTTCAGAGATTCTGCCCAACCTATGTATCTGTTGCCCCCATCTTCTGCCTCTCCCATTCTATTGGTTCTTTCTCTGTTGTTTATAAACATATTCAAGACTCTCTTTAAAAAAAAGTGCACGCATCTATATCTAGATTCTATACTATATCTGAGTGTTCTTCAAAACCAAATTTCTTATTTTTCACTTCCCAGTATTCTCTTATCAGGGCCCATATGAAATGTTATCTAGCACCTATCAATAATTTGTTGATCTATTTAGAATCACAAACTTATTATTATTTTTGAGACAGAAACTCACTTTGTCGCCCTGGGTAGAGTGCCGTAGTGTCACCACTCACAGCAACCTCAAACTTTTGGGCTCAAGTGATTCTCTTGCTTCAGCCTCACAAATAGCTGGGACTACGGGCACCCACTACAACGCCCAGCTATTTTTAGAGACAAGGTTTCACTCCAGGTCAGGCTGGTCTTGATCTCATGAGCTCAGGCAATCCAACTGCCTCAGCCTCCCAGAGTGCTATAGGAATGTGCCACCGCACCGACACAGACTTCTCATAATTTCTAAGTTTAACAAATATTCTTCCATCTTCAACTTTTACAGGATAATTTTAGGGCATTTGACATTACCATTCATTTTTTCTCAAAACTAATGCTTAACTGTGGCTTTCTGATAATTTCTTCAAAGGGTTTTACATTTTTTAATAGATTTGTCTTCTTTTGTCTTCCTTGGTCTTTTTATTTTAACCAAACCCAGGGCTTTTATTACCACTTATACATTAACGTTGCCTATCAAAAAATATAAATCTCTTAAGAGAGAGATTCAGACCTCTCCCTTAAACTGCAGATCCTTAGTATCTCCATTTGCATTTCCCTTCTTCCCCTACTCTTCTGTTTCCTTCTACTCCTCTTCATTCCCCCTCATTCAATCATGGCCTATTTACTATGCATCTCTCTCCAATCCTCAGATACATCTTAGCTCATTATCTTTAAGGGATCTGTAAAACCACATAATAATGTCATATCCCTCTAATTCATACTACACACTGCTGGTAGGTGATGTCACTTTCCTGTTTAAAATCTCTTACAAGCCTTTTGAATAAGTCTAAATTTGTTATTATAGGCTCGGCGCCTGTGGCTCAGCGGGCTAAGGCGCCAGCCACATACACCTGACCTGGCGGGTTCGAATCCAGCCTGGGCCCGCCAAACAACTACGATTGCAACCAAAAAAATGGCCAGGTATTGTGGTGGGTGCCTGTAGTCCCAGCTACTTGGGAGGTGGAGGCAAGAGACTCGCTTGAGCCCAGGAATTGGAGGTTGCGGTGAGCTGTGATGCCATGGCACTCTATCCAGGGTGACAGCTTGAGACTCTGTCTCAAAAAAAAAAATAAATTTGTTGTTACATTATATGTGACCCCGCCTCCCCACTCCCTGTTCTCTAGATTTCTGAGCACTTCCTTATTCATTTATTCTACTGAGCATCCTATCCCTTCCTAAGAGACATGTTTTTTTTGCCTTCTATGTTTTAGCATGTAACTATTCCTTCTGTTAGTATAATCCTCTCAAATTTACCACTCCCCCCTTCAAATAAAGAAACAATTTTTAAAAAAAACTCTAGTTAAGCCTTACCTCCTTCTATGTATATGTGTGCGTGTGGGACGGGAGTCTTACCCTGAACCAAGCCCATGTTGGCTGAAGTAGATAATCTCAGTGAAAACTTCTGTTTGTTGTGTGTGCATATGCACATATTAGGTTATGAAGCAAAATGTTTCTGGTGGATTCTAACAAAAAAGTGAAAGCCATGCTGTTTGTACTAGCATATCCTTGATGTATGTAAAGTCTTCATTGGCATTACCTTATTACCCCTAAATCTTTGATCAATAAAAGGGACATTGAGATCCCTTAAAAAGCTCTGACCAAACGTAACTTGTACTGTTTCAGATATAAGCTTGCTAACATAAGTTACTAAATAACATTATTTGCAAGAACTGACTTGCAGAGACTAACTGTAACTTTTACCAGTGGGGAAGGCAGAGCTAGACTAAAAACTTATCAGTACAAAAATATGAAACAGGATACTAATCAGAAACAAAATATCTAGGTCACAATATGCAGCTGGCACTTCTGGGAAAAGTTTATTGCATAAATTACTTCAATTGATTTTAATTTTCAAAACACACATAAGAACAATGTAAATTTGGAAGCCAAACAAGTTACTTACAATTGACACATTGATAATGTCTTTCATTTT
Organism: Arctocebus calabarensis; assembly: GCA_963573935.1. NCBI lineage: Eukaryota > Metazoa > Chordata > Mammalia > Primates > Lorisidae > Arctocebus > Arctocebus calabarensis. Next base: position 1,801 of record CAUYON010037232.1, on the reverse strand, counting down.
TGTTCCTAGACACACTTGTTTACTTCAAGTTTGTTGGGACTGGAATGAAGACTTCACGATACACCAATTTAATGAGGTGGTTTCAACCCCCTTCTGACCTACATTAAGCATACACTACTCATTATTTTCTTAATCCTATACTTTTGTTTTTGCTTTTTTTTTTAAATTGTAAAGGCCTCTAACTCTACTGACAATTCCAGTATCACTTCTTCAGACATTGTAAGAAGCTTTATGGGGGCCTGGTGCAGTGGCTCATCCCTATAATCCTACCCCTCTGGGAGGTCAAGACAGGTGCATTGCTTGAGTTCAAGAGTTCAGTGACCAGCTTCAGCCAGAGTGAGACCCCAGACTCGTCTCTGCTAAAAATAGAAAAATCAGCCAGACATTGGGGTAGGTGCCTATAGTCACAGCTACTTGGGAGGCTGAGGCAAGAAGATCACTTGAGCCCAGGGTGATGTGGAGTGAGACTGTCTCAAAACAAACAACAACAAAAACTTTATGGGGAAAAACTGAAAATAAAGTCATTGTATTAATTGCTTGTTTACTAATGATCTTCCAAAGGCCATGATCTAACAATATAATGTAGGGCACATGTTTTCATGGTTTTGCCTTTGTATTTTAAAGGAAGTCAATTTTGGCAATATTGCAGAAATATAAATGCCTATAATACAATCTGAAGCACTAGCAAAAAGATATTAAAAATACAAAACACTTTCTCAACAAACTTCATGAAATGATTTTCAAATAAAGAGTTTAGAGGTTATCTACAAATGAATGTAAGTTAATGAAATGTCTTATTGCACTGACTGGTTCTTTCCATCAATATTTCAGAATGGGTTTTATAAACCATAAAAAAATACTATGAAAATAAAGTACAGAGTGTTACATGAAAACAAAGTGAGGCACGGGAGGTAGGCACTTTTACTTGTTTTATCTTTTCATTTTAATAATGCTTTTCTCAGGTCATCCACGTTTCCATACAAGAAGAAATCAAGACTTCAGTTTAAGTTTATTAACGTATGAAGGTTTACACAACTTCTGTGTGGGAGAGCCAGGAAGACAGGTTTAACATGAAGAATCTACTCTTCCAGGATTTTACTAATAAAATAGAAGCTCTGTAAGCAGATCCTCCAAAGAACTGTCACAAAATGGCCAACATATGAAGGTGGCCAACATGAGGAACTAGCCTAGTGTACTGGTAAGTACATGTGGTGCATGTCCAGTCTACGTCAATTAGGTCAACTATGGAGGTTCTCCTATATTTGCACAGCAATACCTTAATGACTACACATCTCTGCTCATTCTCCCCTACTCAAACCTACTTATTCAATAAGGCCTACCCCCCCCCCCCCGCCACCCCAGACAGTGCCCACCACAACACCCTGCTACTTTTTCTATTTTTAGTAGAAATGGGGTATCCTTCTTTCTCAGGTTGGTCCCAAACTCCTGAGCTCAAGCAATCTACCCACCTTGGCTTCCCTGAGAGCAAGGATTGCAGGTGTGAAATTCCCAAACCTTAGGAATTTCAAAAACCTGTTAAATTAAAAAAGGAAAAAGGGAATGACCACATTTTAATTTTGCCATTAAGAGATTAAGAAATAAGTACAGTTATCACTAATTTCACCAGACCATCTTTTAAAAATAATTTCAGGGCGGCTCTTGTGGCTCAGCGAGCAGGGCGCCGGCCCCATATACCGAAGGTGGCGGGTTCAAGCCCAGCCTCGGCCGAACTGCAAAACAAAAAAATAGCCGGGCGCTGTGGCAGGCACCTGTAGTCCCAGCTACTTGGGAGGCTGAGGCA
>CAUYON010037225.1:0-32402 GCA_963573935.1 Arctocebus calabarensis | reverse complement strand
TTATATAGTGATCAAGAAAATGCCATGAAGGCTATCTGTAACAGTACGATCAAAACATTTCTGAATGTATATGAATCGTGCCCTATGATTGCACCAATGTACAGAATTATGATTCAATAAAATTATAAAAAAAAAAACCTCAAGAATGCCTGTACTTGTAATGCAATATTGATAATATAGGAGAATATAATTTTTAATTTTTTTTGCATTTTTAAAACCTTTTAAATCTACCTTTAATTTTGATAATATTTTAAAATATTTTCCTTAGAAATTTAACTCAAATCCTTGGGGATTCTAATTAGGATAGTCTTGGAAATACTGTAGACTGGGAAATAGGAAATTCTCTGTAATATAAAGCTACAACTTTATATCAGCTTTAAATGGCAGCTGTGTGACATGAATTGGCTGGGTAATTTGCTTTTAGATACTAAAATAAGGTTTACATATTTATAGAATACATTTTATCATAAAAGATAAATCAATAATGTATCATTTTCCAAATAAATTGGTAGGAGCCTCATTCCACTGGGGAACTCGGGAGATGCATGCCTCAGAGTTTTCCTGAGATGTAAAGAGGTAGGGATAGGTTGCTAGCAGACCTTGGGCAGTGGGGTGTTCTTAGGGAGCCTTAGTTCTCTGGTCTTTCCAACTTGTCATTCATGGATGCAGGGCACTTTCTTAGGTCAAGATAAAGGTGCTAGATCGGGGTAGGCAAACTGGCAGGTGGTCTGATATGCATGTACAGAAGGGGTAAGGGCTGTGGGAATGTGGTAAGATATTAACAATAGCTGTTACTATTACTTGTGGAGTAAACATCCTTAAAAATGAGAAATAAAGGAAAGAGTTAAATAATGAACAATAGCATGGTTGTTGGAGGCTGATAGGCCAGGACTCAAATACAGACTTGAAACTGCCCTATCTTGAAAAGTAACTGTTATTCAGAATGTATTCAGATATATTCAGAAGGCAATCTGGTACCTAAAACCAGCAATCATCTCAACATATCATGTACCAACCTTACTCTAATGCAGAGAATCTATCGGTCATCCTTCTCTCTGCCCACTCTTCAACCCGAAATTGAATCCTTCTAGTTGCAAGGCCTATACAGCCTGAGAAGTCTGTTTATTCTGGTTTGGGGCAGCACTAATAGCAAAAAAATTATTTTTTATTCAAAAACTTCCCTTTGTATAGTCTCATAGATTAAGAGGGCCATAGACACACTCTATGATTTGTAGGACTTGTGCCAAGAGAATGGACAAAGAATTACACACTCTTTGTCTAAAAGTTACAATCAAACTAACATAATATATGAATCTTCTATTATTCTACTCTGGGCAAATAATACATGATCTCAGTCATTTATGGAATCTAAAATAGTCTAACACTAGAAGCAGGAAATAGAAGTTAGGGAAAGGGGATAGGGTGGTGTCAAAAAGTATAAAATTTTACTCACACAAAATAAGTTCTGGATATTTACTGTACATCAAAGAACATACAATTAACAAAAATACATTGTATATTTAAGAATTTGCTTAAATTATGTCCAATGGTAAGTTCTTACCACAAAAGGAAAAATACAACAAAACAAAAATTAAATTAAAAATAAAACCAAAAAGAGTAGGAAACTTTTAGATGTGATGAAGTTTATGGGATTGACTGTTATGATGATATCCTGGGTATGTACTTATTTAATACATACAACTTGATGTATTTAAAGATATCTATAACTTTTTCTGTTAATTATATCTTGATAAAGTGGCTAAAAATATCTATATAATAGAAAAATTGGAATGTATCAAGATACCATTTTTAGAGGACTAAAAGTTGTTAAAATGTAAAGTGTAAATTTTATTGTACATTTCTGGATATTTCCTGGATCAGTACTATTTGGAAGATTAATTAAGATTGACATAGTTCATAACTTGTTTATTTTATTCAATCTTAACTTTCATTCTAACAATGTTAATAACTGTTATAATCCGAATTTTAACAAATTTTGTTCTCTTGATAGTAATGCCAAATTAGAGAATTTTTAGAAACTATTTTTAGATTGTTTATTAATATATTGGTATATCATTAAGGTTTAAAGAACAAGATGAAGTATAATTTCCATGTAGTGATACTCATTCTTCTTAAGAGTACATATGATGGGGCTCGGCGCCTGTGACTCAACGGGCTAAGGTGCCAGCCACGTACATCTGAGCCAGCGGGTTCGAATCCAGCCTGGGCCTGCCAAACAACAATGACGGCTGCAACCAAAAAATGGCCGGGTGTTGTGGCGGGCGCCTGTGCTACTTGGGAGACAGAGGCAAGAGACTCGCCTGAGCCCAGGAATTGGAGGTTGCTGTGAGCTGTGATGCCATGGCACTCTATCCAGGGTGACAGCTTGAGGCTCTGCCTACAAAAAAAAAAAAAAAAAAAGTACATATGATGGAATCTAACAAACATTTTTGGTCATGTAACAACCAAGGCAATGGAGTTATTAGATCTTTCCATCATTCCAAGAAGTTCCCTCATGCCTTTTTTCCCCTCCCACCACTCTTAGTACCCAACAGCTTTTATGAAGTTATGATAGTTCTAGATTTTTTAATTTTATAATTTCAATGTGGAAAATTTTAGCCTACTAAAACACCACTGGAATTGTCACTAAAGCTGTTAAATTGGTAGTCAAAAAATTATAAATTTTAAATAATGCATTCTAACATGATGGGGTAGAAAATAGTAGAATATCATTACAGAAAATACTATGAAATATTGTAATTTCGTTTTATATATTGCTATCTGGGATTATAGTTTTCACCATTCTTTAAAGCACTATCTAGTTTAATAGATTATTGCCTGCACCTTTTTCCCAAATTTTGCAATGGTAGGATAGTATAAAGGAAACATGTGTTGTCTACTTGGTTCCCAATTTTTCTTTATGAATTTTGATATATAATTGCCAGAAAAGATTCTGTAGAAATTACTGTTGACATTATTTGAACATGAGTCTTATTTTTCATAGTCATGGATGTTGTATTGATTTCCTTGTTCTAATCTTATTTTTAAAAGCAGAATGCTATGTATGTTGCAGTTTTCTTCATGCTGTTTTTATTTAAAATGTTTTTTCTCTACACTGTTAAAGTTTCAATCTTATTAATAGTGAAATAATGAATTCGTATCTGTTAACTTTTTACTGGCTAAGCTTTTACTGACATTAAAGGTAAATAACAGTATACTACATATACCAAATAATGTAGAAGGTATAAATTCAAACTTAGTTTTAGTTTCTTCTAAAGACAATAATTCAATTTGCTTGAAGATCACCTCTTGTTTTATGGTATTTTAGTGCATCCTATACATTGTCTAAAATGTTTTATTTTGGTGATTATCTCTGGAACCCCAAGCTGGAATAGTAAAACAAACATGGGGGGGGGGGGGAAAGTGCTTGGCATGACCAGCAAAAAATGCTTCATTATATAAGACTCCATCACTTTCTTGCTAATGGAGGGAAAGTATTCACCAATTAATTTATATTCTTATCCAAGTTTTTCCATTGCCGAAATGTCAATTGTCAAAGCAATGCCCTGTAATATAGTTAGCACAATCTAAACCATCAAGGGTTCCAGAAATGGTTGCTTTTTGGTTTGAACATAAAAGACAAGATATTTGATAAAGAATTTCCTGGCTCTGTGCCTGTAGCTCAGCAACTAGAATGCCAGCCACATACACAGGAGCTGGCGGGTTCAAATCCAGTCCCGGCCTGCCAAACAACAAGGACAACTATAACCAAAAAAAATAAAAATAGCTGGGCATAGTGGTGGGTGCCTATTATCCCAGCTACTTGGGAGACCAAGGCAAGAGACTTGCTTAAGCCCAAGAATTTAAGGTTGCTGTGAGCTGTGATGCCACAGCACTCTATCTGGGGCAACATAGTGAGACATCTGTCTCCAAAAAAAATTTCCTAGAGCCCTGAAAGGCTCAGTCACAAGAACAGAAGTTTGGGCTCTAGGTTGAATTGTACTAGCACCAGCACTGTGTGCCAGATTCTGAGACAGATGTGTCTGAGTGTTAGTGAATTTATTGTGTGAGTATTTGGGATATGTAGGGACTCCTACATCACATTAGTCAGAGCAGGAGAGTACCTTGAAGGAGTCTAAGATGGAACTGACTGGTTTAATTTCACTGCTTTCTGGTAGTCCTCTAGTCTGATGAAGGTTATAAATGCCTTCTACTTTTATAGCTGAACATCACTGGTTTCTTCAACCCATCTTTTGACCTGCCTGGTTTATACCATGACTTGAGATTTGGAGAAAGTGATTGACAGCTACAAGGCTCTAATCATTAGCCAAAATTTAGGTGGTCTTTTCTTTTGTTCTTCTTTTCTACTTCCATCTTTTTTCTTGGCACCTTTCCAGTTTCTACATAAATCCACCAAACTCTGACCCAAGAGTAACCCCTTGCTGTCCTTTTTTCCCTCCGTATAACTTGTGAACACTGCACCGTTGCTATCATAGTCTTCCACAGGCTTTTTCTGAAAGACCATGTCCAAGCTATGGAAATTCTCCTCCTCCAACACCTGTTGGACCCTAATTCAACCTGGTAATTAAGCTTATCCACCTGTAAATACCTGCATGTCCTCCATACAGTTTCTTCTTTCCTGACCTTTCCCAGTTCTCTTTCCTACTTAGAAATACATGCCTGAGCTGTATGGATACAAATATAACTAAGTAGAAAAAGCATGACCCTTGAAAACAACCTCTTGAACTTGACCTGCATTCTGTACAGACCCATCACCGTTGCTCCCCTTCTTTCTACAGGTTTGAGGTTTTGACATCTGTTCTTTAAAATCTTCCCTTTTCTCCTTTTTATTTAAACCATAAAATCATTATTAAAAGAACCAAAGTTTTCACACAGAATGCTTATAAGCATTTTTTCAGTTAATGGGCTTTTAAAAAACTGAAATAAAACAAAGCTCATAGCAACTGCAACATTAGCATTATTTTAGGAGTGGGGATCAGTCACAGAAATCTCGTGTCAATCTTTTTGAACTGCACTTAAAATCACAAAATGGTAAGTGTCTACATTCATGTGACATAAATAGGAAAAACATCAAGTAGAAAAACATGAGATGCACCTTTTAGATAATTGTTACAAATTTCTATTGGGCAACAAAGTCCCACAAAATTTCACTAGTTACTCAATTGTGGAAGAGTACCTTGAAACTTACATTTCGTATCTTAAAGTTAAGGTAAATGTTAGCAGACATGCTAACAATAGTATCAGTAATTTGGCTACTGCCCAGGTGAATGAATTATAATTCTTGCTTAATGTACTGAGATTTCTGGCTGAAGAACCATCACATCCACTCCAGTACTTTCACTAACATATTTCCAAAGACCAGGAGCTTTTCATAATTCTCCCAGCACAAACTTGAAGTTTTGCCTATATTTTTAGAATGGTGTGGGTGCCCAGGTTTGTTTACGTACTTTGTTTTTGTACAGATTTAGTTGGTTATGCATGTGTGCCTTTCACCCAGATAGTGTACCCTGTACCCAGTAGGTGTGAATCCCCCTGCTCTCCTACCCCCAGCTTGATTTTCATTGAGATTTACTTCCATATGTGCACTCAAGTTTTTATCGATGAGTTCCAATTTGGTATTGAGTACCTGTGTGTGTTTCTCCATTCTTGGGATGTTTCACTTAAAACAATTGCTTCCTTTTCTCCACAACATATGTCTATATTTGCATTCTCCAAAAAAGTTAGCTTTATGGATATGGCAATTTCACATTGTTGTTGCTATTAAATTTTTAGTAAAACAGAACTTTTTGTCCCCCTTTTCATATAAACTGTTTACAAGAGATTTATTTATTGAAGTTTGGGGATTATAACAAGCATGTGGAAAGCATGGTGTAAATTAATGTCAAAACAAGAAATGCAGACTCATAACAATAAAATTATGTGTTGTTTCATGTCCACCAAAGTCCTGGTAGGACATGTTTTCAAGGGAGAAAAAGCATCAGAATGGAGAAAGAAGCAAGAATCCTATGTACTCAATTCTGATATGAAGACAATTGATGCTAGTACTTGGTGGGGTATAGGGGAATGGAGAGTGGAGACAAGAAACAGAGGGAGGTGAGGAGGTCACGGTGTATGACACTCCCCTTGGGGGCAGGACACAATTATAAAAGGGACTTTGCTGAACAAACTCAAGCGGTGTAACCTGGTTCATGGTACCATCAAGGATTCCCCAACAGTAACAAAAAAATTTTTTAAAGGAAAAAATGAAAATAATGTAAAATATGAATACAAAAAACATACTTAGAGACCAGGTTATGTAATCACATGCAAAAAAATGAGAATCTAAGATGCCAAATCAATCATCAGTAACGTAACAATGTAACACCTTTGTTTTTCTATGCTTCATAAAGTATCCCAGAGCCTTAAAAAAAAAAAAACAATTGGGTATCTATTTTCACAGTGCTTGTGGTCATATGCAAATTTTTGCATATTTAAGGAGGCAGATATTAAACAGATTTTTACATGATATTCTAAACTAAGCCACTTTACCTTTCATGACAAGACTTTATTTAAACTAGACATATCCAGAAACCCTTTTATAATTTTGAGATTATGACATTTCATACAGTAGAGTTTTGCATATTAACTTTTATATCATATTTCGTTACCTCATCAAAAGAATGTTATGTATGAATGGAGGGAATTCAGGATATTAAAGTAAAGCCACCCTTCCAAATGTTAACCTAATATTTGTGATGAATAATGCTACACAAGCCCCCAAAGCATAACGAACTGGACCAAGTGTGTTGGCCTAAGTACTTCTGGGTAATAGGTTAGTCCTGTTTTCCTGCTGGTGTGCTGAGGGGAGCATTTGCTATTACTAAGATTTCTACTGATGAGTAGTGATGCCACAGAAATACTTGTGATTTTTATGCAAGTCAAAGGGGGAAGTACATTTTGGCTATGGAAAGTAGACATTGGAGGTCTCTGGGCCCGTTTACCTTGTTAAAACTGGGACATCTCAGTCACGGCTCTGAAGTCTCGGCATCTTATAGTCTCAGATGATCGTAGTTATTAATCTCACATAATCGTAAGTCATGTCTCCAGAGTCATAGAGTTATAAATGACATTGTAAAACCCCTTTTTAAAGTTTTTGGAGACAGAGTGTCACTTTGTTGCCCTGAGAAGAGTGCCATGGTGTCATAGCTCACAGCGACCTCTAACTCTTGGGCTCAAGTGTTTCTCTTGCCTCCAAAGTAGCTGAGACTATAGGCACCTGACACAATGCCAAGCAGTTTTTCTATTTTTACTAGAGATGGAGTCTCACTCTTGCTCAGGCTGATCTGGAACTCCTGAGCTCAAGCCATCCACCTACCTTGGCCTACTGGAATTCTAGGATTACAGATATGAGTACCGTGCCTGGCTGGTAAAACCCCTTTCCTATCACATGGCATGGAAACGCATTCTTCAGCAATAGGAAAATGAACTATTTTTCTTCTTTCAGACTACATACCAGAATCTTCATGCAAATTCACTTCAGAAAGTATCTGCACTTGATAATGTATCTAGTCTTATAGACCTAGAAACTATTAGCACATAATCCAATGGTGCTCTCTTGTGTATTTTAAGGTATACTGGGGATCTATAAATTGGATTCTTAAGGAAGAAATTATTCAAGCCTGTGAACATGCACATTCAAATACCTGCTAGAGTCTTGTAGATTCATCCTGGACTTCTTTGCAAACCATGCCCTTAAATAACATAAGAACCATTTATAAAATAGAGCTTATAATTTACTTCACAAATCAACAGAAGACTCATTATATTTCCTAAACTGATGTTTTTACTCTTTCTTTCCCCTTTCTTGCCCACTGTTTTCTCAACCAGAGGTGATTTTTCCCACAAGGGAATATTTGCAACAGCTAGTGATTGTCACATACTCGGGGGAGGAGAGTAACAGCCATTTAGTGGGCAGAGGCCAGAGGTTCTGCTCAGCACCCTATAATATGAGACACCCTCCCCCATCACACATACATGAAAAGAATTACCTAGTCCAGAGTGTCCATCGTGCCACTGTTGAGAAAACCAAAGGTAGCTCTTTATATTGCTAAAGGGAGGCCCATAAAATGTTTGTTATGAAACTTTTCCTTCCCCAGTGTCAAGGTAAAAGAGAAGCAAGCCTAAGTCCATTTTGTTACAATTCCTGTTCCTGAGAATCAGTGGGAAGGCAAAGCAGGCCTGATTCTATTTTATGCTACATTTTATTGCTAAAAAAAAAGTTCCACTTGCCTCCCTGCCCATTGCATAGTATTTTAAGTAAACCTGGTTAGAACTGTTGGAATTATTAGTATTGTGTAGAAAGTCACTACCCTTGTGAGAACAACCCTCGTGATTATGTTAAGGTGGTCTTCTTACCATCCGTATATAATACCGAAATGTTAAAAGAACAAGCTTTGATTCCCTTTTACTGTTTACTCCTTTTTACTTCAAAACTAGTTCCTCTTGTTTGCCCTCCCATTGTAACTGTAAATGCCTTTGGCTAAAACTGTTAGTAATGTGAGTTATTGACCACGAAGCCCTCATGATTATAGCTTTTTATGATCATGCCCTTTATGATCCTTACCTGTAAGTTCCCTTCCCTACATTCCCCCTTAGGACATTGTAGTTTGCCTATTTTGTAAGGAAGAGAAAAATCACTAATCACTCTTGTGATCATAGTATTGTGTAAAATGACTAACTGAACTGCCTTTTTTCCTTCTGTAATAATGCTTGCTTGCTCCCCCAGAAAAGTTTTGTCCTGCTGGGAATCTGCCTGGCAAAGGTTGTTAGGGACCCTGGGAGTAGATGGTGCAGGATGTGAAGACACAGAACAGTGGGATCAGGGGGGCTGTCCTAAATAGGAAGCAGCAATCTCAGCTTTATTGCACAGATTTTGTATACAGTAGCTTGAAGGCATAATCTTGTCATAGACACATAACTTGATTAAAAACAGCCTATGGGCAAAACAGTGTCCTGAGCAGTATGTTCTGATCAAAGGGCATGGCTCCAATCTGATTTGGTTCAGGAACCAGCCATAACAGGAAAACCGCTGAGGCCAGGTTTGCACTCTGTCCTTGACTTGAGTACATTTCCTCAAAGTGGGTGGCCTTGGTTCCCAGAAGGTCAGCTCCCAACGTTGCCCTGTAAAAACCAGAGCCCCAGACAATTCAGGGCTGCTCTCAGAAACCCCATGTCGGGACACTGAGGCAATCACTGGCCAGCTCTTCAATAAAAGGACTCCTCTTTAAATTCAACTTGTCTAGTGGTGTGGTCTTTGAGAGACTCCTGGGCATGACACCCAAAAGCAATGAACTCAGCCTTGTGTGCTCAGTTTGGTGTCCATCTATATTGATTTGACATGGCACAAAAACCAAAGGATGCTTTTAGTATGACATTACATTTTGTATCACAATTAGACTGTTTGAAAGGAGCAGCTGTTTAACTGATGTGATCCATTATCTGCATAGCATGATGAAGACAATAGCCCAGTTTAGTTATCACAAATGGCAGGGGACAGCAAGAGGTGAGTTTTGAGCTCTTCTCTGCTGAATGTGAAACTTCTGTGACCATCAAGGAACAGAACCACTCTAGACCAGTGGTTCTCAACCTGTGGGTCATGACCCCTTTGTAACAATGGAAATACGTCCTGCATATCAAATACTTAAATTACAATTAATAACAGTAGCAAAATTAGTTATGAAGTAGCAATGAAAATACTATGGGGTCCCCACAACATGTAGAACTATATTAAAGGGTCGTGGCATTAGGAAGGTTGAGAACCACTGCTCTAGACATATCTGGGATAAAGAAGTCCTAGGACTGAGATAATGTCAGTTATGTCCGAGAATCAAAGCTCTTCTGTCACCTTCTGAAACTTCACAGGATTTATTTTTAAGAAAACAATTCTTCTCTTTGAATTTCAAAAATATTTTGTAAAACAGTTGTGCTGGATTCCATTCATCATTTTTATTTTATGTCGTCAATGTTTATTTCAGGAAAGTCATTCTCAAGGTTTCTTATTTTTATTTTCTTTTTCTTTACCCTGTTTTGCAGCTAGAAGCCCCTGTCCTTTCTCTTTCCATCTGCTGCCTTCCAGTCTTAACAGCTTTAGCTCTAGTACAACTGAGTTCTCTGTACACGTGGCCATCTCAACGTAAACGAGACTACTTTCCTATTAAGCTGTGTACAATGGCTCTACCTTTGAGGAAGGGGAAGAGAAGAGGGACACGGGAGGGGGGGGGTTACATGTAACTGCCTTCCACCTTCACATTCTGGCTCCAATCCTCTTCTGATACTACCCCAGATTCTCAGTGAAAACTACTGCTCTTTAGAAATGAAAGCCTTTGGCATTCTTTTGAAAACACATTGTCATATATTCTTTTATGGGTATTATTGTCTCCAATATCATATTATAAATGTAAGAACTTTATCCTAAACCTCTTAGCAATCTGTGCACTGGCCAGCAAACTGTGTGTCAGCAACAAATATTTCACAGAAAATCACATAATTATGCCCAATGAATTCCTAAAGGAAATATCTTGAACTCCTTACCATGAGGTTTCCAAACTTAACTGTGTACAGGGAAACAGCAAATACTCTTGGCTTATTTAATAAAATAGCTTCACAGAATGACCCATGATGTAAAAATAATGTGAAAGCAAACAGTTTAGATTTGATTGCATTAATATTTTATTGGAAGCAGTCTAGGCAAATTGTAGGTAGATTGTAAACAGTGCACAATCAGTGGCTATAGAGAATTTTGACATTCAACAAGACTTTAGCTTCCTTTAAGAAGCAGTGGCAAATTTGCAGAAAAATAAATTTTAATTTCCTAATTTAAACGGTATCACTCACTTAAGCAGTTCAGCTGATTATAATTATGAAAACATGCCATATACACGGCAGCAATGTACATGTTGTCCTGTGGTCCAGATTACTGATAAAATCAATGATATTATTTTTTTCAATATTAATGTCAAGATGTCAATACATGAAACTATTGGCACTGCGATCAGGCATTTTATTTCACAGGAAAAAATGCTTTATCCTTTTTACTCTATGAATATGATAGGCAGAAAAGTGATTCCTCATTGCTATTGCTTTATTATGCTTTCAAATATATTCACTACTTTAATTAGATCATCTTGAATTAATAGATGTAAATGTAGTTTGTAACCAAAAAAGCTTGCTCGTGGTGGAATGATAGTGCATTGCTTGACTTTAAAGTACCAAAGTTTATTCTTATACCGAAAAATAATGATTATGTTTGTTTGACTCAGCTCGGAAAATGAGATCAAGGTGAGGATAGGGTGCTTTCAGTTCAATTAATGTCAGTATTTACTGAATGCCTTCCATATGCCAGGGACAGTAGAAAGAAGATTAACGAGATGCCACTGCTCTCAAGGAGATCACTGTCTAGAGCTGGGATGCAGAGTCGTTAGGATAAGGATTGATCAGCAGGCAAGAAAGGACTGGAGTTGGTTAAAAGAGAGGCAAAGTCATTTTGGAATTGAAATTTATTTTTTTTGTTAACCCCAAATCAACCTTTCCAGGAAAATGCTACATTTCTCTCCTTCTCTTTCCTTTAGTCATTAAATTTTTACACATATTAAGAGCATTCTTGGGTACCAGCAACAACCACAAGCCTTATTAGATACTGTCCCCTCACCTTTCCAGTACACAACTAACTTTAATCATAAAATAGGAGATTAGCCTTTCCTTTTCTTCTCTTTAACTCCACATGCCAACTCTTACAGGATTTGGTCACTCAGATCCCTAAGTTCACCCAGATCCCTACCCATCCATCTTCTGTTAAAATCTGTACTCCTAGCCCCCTACTCACCATTGTCAGGTACTACAGCTCTGCAAGGTGAAAAACGTGAATAATCACGCTGATGGACATTGTGGCCCATGGGCAGAGACAGTACTGTCTTCGAAGTATGTCCCATATTATGCACCCTTTCTTATATGCAATCTCTCAATCAAAATGTTTCCCAATATGTCTTATTTCTTCACATCATAGTTTTCTGGCAGGTGAAACCTAGATAATATCTGTTTTTCACATATCTGCTCTTCGTTTCTTTGAAAATTATTTTCTGCAAGTAAAAGCTCTCAGATTTTATTTTGTTAAGACAGGAAAGGTATCTCAGCCTAACCAGATTTCCAGCTCATAATAGAATATTGTCATTTCTCAAATTCATTATAAAGTCGGCCACATGCCCTATATACACATATGTGTGTTAAGGACATTATATATGTGCAATACACCTCATTGAGGAACAGAATATATCTTAGCACTTGAATAAAAATTGGTGTAAGAACTATTCAATCTGTATCCAAAAACCTCCTCAACCCGACATCTCATCAGGAAAGAATATTGCTATTCTCTATCATCATTAACAGATTTATGTGTCATACCACATCATAATTTAGCCTCAGAAAAGCTATTTATAGTGTTCAGTAGCAGATAAAATAACTCCCTTAATGTAATGTTTCTTTTCTATAGGGATTTCAAGTTTCAGTAGGCCAAAATATGTTTGTCTGCATTATATATGGCAGATGTAATCAATTACTTTTCCTGAAGTGAACCCAGAGTGTGAGCAGTTCTGAGATTCTGAGATACAAAATATTTTAAATCAACTCAAATTCTAAAGGGGAACAGGAGGTATCTTTCAATAATTTCTTGTGCTTGACTATTAGGACTCCCTATGCAGATATAAAAAAAGTTTCTTGTAATCCTTTAGATTCTTTGAGATTTCTGGTTCTCAACTTTTACAATTCTTGGGGTGCCTTATAAAATTATGTCTAGGACATGATCCAGATTAATTAAATCAGAATCTAGGAGTGGGGTGGCAATTCTTAAAGTTCCACTGAGGTTAAACAGCTCTTCTAGCTGAAAAACGATTAATCACTCTGATGGACATTGTGGCCGTGGGCACATTAGGACCATGTTAAGGAGTATGCAAAGAAAATTCCCATCCCTGTTTAAAAATAAGAGTGGTTGTTTCACCTGGTTTCTGGCCCCAAAGCATCTTAAAGTATTGTGGGGAGGAGCGAATTTTGAGAGGCCAGGTGTGTAGAAGCAGCTTGCTTGGTAAGGAGCTAATTCACTAATGAGCAGAGAGAACTAGTGGGTTTGAAGACTGGCAGAGAGGAGGGCAGCTACTGTTGTTCATGTTTAGAAAGCTTATATCCTTAGCTATCCAAAAAAAAAAAAAAAAAGGGATTCAGTACTGATAAGAGGTATCAATTCACAGAATAATAAAAGGTTAAGATCAACAGCAAAGGTTATGTCATTCTAGTCCTACCTTGTGTTTACTCTGCTTTTCTGACAGTGAAAGAATTGCTACATTTAGTTTTACCATGTTACAGAAAATTTAATATGCCTCACTGTACATGTGACTAATGCCTACATACACATGTTTCTTGGGGGAAAATCTGGACACTCTCTATTTGATACTGGTATTTCTAAAAAGGGGGTACTACAACATAAAGCAGGAAAGCAGAACAAAAAGCATGTAGGCCTTGAATTATAGGTGTGAATAAATGTGGCTCTTATGTATCAGTGAAGTGGGGTCATCAAGTTTATAGAACAGCAAACCTAAATCTAGATTTTATACTGAAAGAAATCTAAAGCACCCATTTATTTTCCTGAATTATGCATTGGAGATTGGGATTTCTGGAATACTTAGCACTGATTATTGCTAAGGGAATGGTATAGATTTAGTTGTACTATTAAATGTGATAAATTGTACTCAGAAGGGCAATTTTATATACCCCATCCTTTCAAGTTCAATTCTCTCTTTAAATAGGTTTGGTCAAAGTATATAAAGATCATCCATTTCACTTGGAGTTATCTACAAGTTTCTTATGCCCTAGTAGCACTTTTAACAATAAATTTGAGCAATAGATTGTGAGTGTAAAGCATGATCTTTTATTGCTCACTTTTATCTTTTTAGATTTCTTATATAGATGAAACTTCTTGATAAACAGATGTTAGCCAAAATAGCACAGGCAGCACTAGTTAGATGTCTTTGCTCCACCCTTCAAGGAACAGGAGAGTTTAGGAAATAGCCCCAAATTTAACATTTCCTATGATTATTTTCA
Source organism: Arctocebus calabarensis (assembly GCA_963573935.1). Classification (NCBI taxonomy): domain Eukaryota; kingdom Metazoa; phylum Chordata; class Mammalia; order Primates; family Lorisidae; genus Arctocebus; species Arctocebus calabarensis. The sequence continues at coordinate 18,257 of CAUYON010037225.1, read as the reverse complement.
TTATCTGTCTCTAATTAGAACCTTCATGACATATACACATATCTTGAAGAATAAGACAAATTTTCTTCCTTTATACAGGGTCCACAAAGTACATGTGCAATTTAAAATACTTGGCCATCTGTAATTTAGATGCCAATTCATCTTTTCATAAGTGAATAAAAACTCATGAAATCCTCTATGGAATATGTAATCAATGTGAGGGCAAAATTACATTGATTCAGATAAAACAATAACCTCAATCTCCATCCATTTTTCTATCTCTTCAATTTTCAACTCTGTTCACTCTCCAAGACAAGGAAATCTCAAATGTGTAGTATAATACTATTGAACTTAATTAGATACATAAGGGAAGCTACATTGTATGTTTGATTTACAGCTCTGGGTATTAAAAAGTGAGCTAGGTTCTTAAAAGTGCATTTTCATAAATCAACCTATTCTGGGACCCAAGGAAACATAAGAAAATATTCCAGAGTAGTATAAGTAGCTGAATTCTAACACAATCTGTTGGCAGTGTTCATAGCTCAGGGGACTTGTTCCATCTTCACTTAATTCAGAGTTTATAGACTTGAAATCAAGGGAAGCCTTCAGGCCAGTTCTCTACTCCAGTATTCTTAAATGTGGTTGCAAGCACCATTGGGTTAATGAAGACTTTTCTAGAAATGTATGGGCATGAAGTGTTTTAAGAAACACAAATTGGAAAGTTTTGATCACCATATGTATTTTTAAAACCTATCTCCGTGAGAATGTGCCGGTCACTAAGGGGTGCTGTGGATTCTCCTTTCCAATTATTTCTTTCTCAATTGCCAAAATAAATAATTTGAAATGTCATGGTTAATGTGGAGAAAGTAAATGACTCTGATTAAGAATTTTTTTATTCATCTATTTATTTGCAGTTTTTGGCCGGGGCTGGGTTTGAACCCGCCACCTCCGGCATATGGAGCTGGTGCCCTACTCATTTGAGCCACAAGTACCACTCCATAAGAATTCATTTATTAAGACAGGTTGTTATCAATGTTTAATTTTCAGCAAAATTGACACATGACTAAATTGAGCTGTCCAGTACATAGATCATCAAAAATAATTATTGATGATCAGTATGTGGCATTTGTTATAAAACTCCATTCCAATCTTGTCTAATAATTTATGTTGACAAGATTCTCAAAGCTTATAAAAACGAAAGATAAAAATTAAATTATGTGATATTTACTAAAAAGTTAACATTTGGCCACAGATACGTGAAAAAACTTTAATAATTTTTCATCTACCACATACAGAGATGCAGTGCCAATAAAATCATACTTGAATGGAAATTTTAAAAATATTACTGAACACAAATTTCTGTGTTCTCATATTGAATGATGGTACAATTCACAAGAAAACCATGACATTTAAAACTTTGGAGTCACACAGTACTAAGTTATATACATGTTTTTATTGCAAAGGATAAGATAGGATGATCATGAATTACTTCAGCTTTAATAGATTAGAATAAAATTCTGTGTACTGTGTGCAATGGAAATATGTATTAAAGAAGAAAATAGGTATAAAATATCTGATCATTAGAGCATGTATGTCTACAAGAGTAAGCCTCAAAAACTATGGTAAATGTAGTATTCATGCTACCTAATGTTTTTAAAAGATTGACATACTATTCTGTTTAAAATTATATATTGCCAAATATTTAAAATTCTAGTAAAAAAATTTGAATCATTTTAATATCTGTGAGTGGCTACATACATTTTCAAAATTACTTTAAAGGCTATGCACACCAGAGATTGTTTCAGTTGCATAAAACCTCAAAGTGGCCTTCTCCAAGATGGTTTCACAGACCAACAAGCCATTTGTCCAAGAACCTTCCAGGAGATAAAGCATAATTTGAAGATGCCTACCTGAGTTGGTTTGTACCAAGATTAGAAACACAATCTTAAATTACATTGGCTCACGTATATGAAAGGTATCTCCATACTTTCTGGGATCATCCGTACTAATGACCAAAGAGAATTCTGCAGAATTCCCTGCCATCTGTATGTTTATGGATTCCAAAAGCCTGATGGGAAAGAAATTAGATCTAGGACTCAGGTCAGAATTGTTTTCAAAATCATGGCAGCCATTAGATTTTTTTCCTTGGTGAGAGAATATGCTTAATAGGGAAATAGTAATTTGGAGACTAAGAAACTTTTTCAGAGCTCATAGCCTCTATGAACATTGTAAGAATAAAATAGACGAGATCTTATGTTCTCATTTGGAGGACATGCTGCTATTTTAGTCACCATTTTATTAGATTATTTCCTAGGGCACTCAACCCAAAGTGATAAAGAAGAGTTTTGCATAATTGTCCTGTAAATCAGATTTATTAGGTCATACTCAAGAATAAAGTTGAAGAAAAATCAACTTTACGGAAATTTTATCTTATTATTAACTTTTATTTAAAATGTGAATACATAAATTAATGTTTATATTATCATTGCCATGACTTAAAATATTAATCCACTAATGAAAATAATTCCTAATTCAAAGATTAAATCAGAGCTCAAGCTACATAAAAGATGTGTTAAATAAGAAAAATGTATTACAGACTTTAAATGGGTTAAATACAATTCATAAAAAGTTCTTGGTGTTTGGACACAGTATACTGGGAAGCTCATATTTTATGAAAGATCTTTGAAAACATATTAGACATAGACTTATAGAATTTGTGATAAATATGCATCTTCCTTATAGCTCAATTTACTATAGGTCATTAAACTAACACAAACCTAATGAAGGCAAATTTGCATAAAGAGAAAATAGGTATAGATAATAGGGATAGATGTGATAGGTGGATCAAGATAGAGCCACATGTATGGATACAGAGAGATAGGTATGTATATAAAGCATTAGTATACAAATTATACAGTGCAAATGATAGCAGGAAATCCAAGTAAGTTAGACTGAGATTTTGGTATGAGATGTCACATTCCACCAGATCTACCACGAACTTAATTTTTTTCCCTGTGGGGGGTTATAGAGACTCCTATGACAGGAATGTCATGTCTGACAACAGAGGGTTAGAACAAGTATTTCAGTGATGAACAGAAAGGATTTCCTGAAAATGAATGTGTCACAAAGTTATAATGAAATGGAAATCAAATATAAAATTGACAGCATGGTGCCAATTCATTATTGTTAAAATAAGTTATTAATACAAGTCTTACTAAGTATAGATATTCGTGGTGACTCTTGATTGATGTGTCCCCAACTTGATATCCTAGTAGAAACACAAATACTTGGAAGTATTGAATAAACTACAGTAAAGTTAGAGAAGTTTGTACCTTGGGAGCTGAACACAGATTATGGGGCTAAATGAGCATAATTCAATGAGAACTGTTTACTCATTTTCCCCTAACGAGCAAGAAGCATTAGTACTCTGGTCTGAGAAAGATGTCATAGCAGTGAGAAAAAAGAGATGGGAGTGAATTTATGACTGACATTGCCTTAGAATGGCCACATCATCTTTTAATAGTGGAAGTGCTGCATGACGTAGGCAATAGGGCTGGACAAATTCCCAGAGGCAAATTGAAGAGGCTGGAGATGTCCTAGGAGTACTGAGTGGAGGGAACTTCTGAAGAAAATATCTGCAGTACAGCCATCTGAGAGGCAATTTGTGAACCACAACCCCCAACTCCCAGTTTAGGGATCTTTTTAAACTAAGTACATGGCTTAGGCTTGACATTTAAATAGATCACTACCTCTTTTTAACACACATCTAAATTTTAGGAAACCTATCTTCAGGTAAAAGAAAATAGACATAAAAGCTCATGTGACAGTCAACATATTTAGAAGTGATCCCCTTTTATTTTAACAGTTGGACAGACTGATTAGAAAGAAGGTTCTGTCCCACTTAGCCACTCACTTCTGCTCCAAAGAAGTAGGAAAATGCACATCTGGTTCCAGGCAACAAAGAGCAATGCTATCATTGGCCATCCCTGCTAAGAAACAATAATCTTATCCAATATGGAAATGTGACCCAGTAAATGTCCTGAGCTTCATTTTATAGAACAAGCCTGTCCATGAGATTAGAATGTATCTAAAGTTGTGACCTGAGAATCCAGAAGTTAGAAGAAAGGGTAAGAGAATACTTAGCCCCATACACTGGTATTTGACAAGTGGAATGTTTGTCTCCATCTTGACAGCCAAACTGTCAAGTTGAGTTGTTAAACAATTAATGATACCCAAAGCATTCTCTATCTCTAGAGAACAAAATCTGAAGGAATGAAGACCACACATTTATTTTCAAATTACTCAGGCAGTAATTATGATGGTATAATAAAGTTTGTGGAAAAATTAGTCCTTATTTTCAAATATTTTTACTACCTTGGTCAAGAGAAGAGAGTATAAAAGGATGGGATCTGAGCCGGGCCACCCCTCTCCTGGAGTAGGGAGCAGGCGGAGGAGAGACATGCCAGCAGACACCTAACTAAGGCTTGAGCAACCTGAACTGTCCAGGGCCTTTGACAGCAGTTACTGATTTTACCTCACGTCAACTTTACACATTTAGACTTGTTTTCAGGGGTTAAGAACCAAACTAGACAAAGCAGAAACTAGAAATATTTAACTTTAACAAGCAAAACTCTTCCCAGTTGTAAGATTTCCTATCCTTAGTGCCAGAGGCATCTCAGATAATTGCCTCTATATGTTGTCTTCACTCCATCAGCTCTTTTTCATTATTTGTTGTTAAAATAAGTTATTAATATAAGTCTTACTAAATATAGATTGAAATCAAATTTACCCTACACAGTGTTTTAATTTAAAACTTTAATAATGTAATTATGCTCTACTTTCTTTATACATCAATTTAACCCAGTCATTCATATAGCCAACATTTATCATATGATACTGTCTAAAATATACATTATTTTTATAGAAAGAGAACCAATTTGACATTAGGGGACCTAAGACTTGCTCTAATTTTTTTTCTTCAGACTTACAAGTTTAGGGCAGCCATTCCAGCTCTCCAGGTCACAGGTTTCCTCATCTGTAAAACAGATCAAAACCTTACCAACTTGTCTCTTAAGACTGTGGACAAAATATAGAATTCAATATATTATAAAATGACATGAAGTGCCATACAATATAAGATGGAGGTTATCATTTAAATAACTACACTCAAGTGTGAAATGAAATTGAAATAGTTTTGGGATTCATAAATTGAAGGAATGAATGAAACTGTATCATGATGCTATTGAAGATTTCTCTCCTCCTGCATGTAATAATGGAGTAATAGAGTTATCACAAAGTTCTTTCCATGGATGTGAAAATCCCCATTTCACAGATGAGAAAACTTTTTGTTTTCTTATTGTACCTGCTTATGTGTCTAGCCCAAAATTTGCTCTTACTGCAAGCTATAGTTATAGTGTGCTCTACTATTTCTCAAGTTGAAGATCAGAGCAACTTTTCTTGTTTAGATGTTGTGACACTTTCATTTCTTGGTCAAAGTCTTTGGTCTCCCTTTTGAAAGATAAGCAAGCAAACACCACCTCCCCTCTCATCCTGCAGGCATAGGCTTTTCTTTCCAGTGTGATGGCAGTGTATGGATCAGAATGATGTGCTTGGGAATGCACTATTTTTAAGGCACATTCTATTCCAGTTATAAGAAACTAGTAAATTTTGTATATGTGGAAACAAATTCTTAATATATATTTTCAATTAACTGTACTTTTTAAAGGGTTGCTAATAATTCAAATTGGTGTTTATGGACAAGGCAGTAAATTATGCTTTCAAATCTTTTATCCACGTCTCATCATCCTGTGTGTATATCTTCCCTTCCTGTTTATAGAAATGTCATCCAGTCATTCCATCTTGAAGACCTCTGAGCTGTTTGAATTCCAGCACTCTTTTTCATTTTCCTATTTTTTTTTTTTTTTTGCTTCATCTTCTGGTGTGGCTGCTTTAGATTTTAATTTTAGTAATTAAGATTTCAACATACATATATAACTGTATTTCTAGCATGATCTGAAAATTTTCACCAAGCACCTTCTGCTTAACCACCCTTTAAACACTTCCACTGTCATCTTGCAAATCACTATTGTCTGAAGATTTTGTTCCAGCATTTTTAAAGACAACTACAAAATGAGTCACATCTTAAGCCAATAATAAATGTTCCTAAAATATCTTACTGATTAATTTGCTTTTTCTTAACATTTCACTTTTTTCCTATGGATTTAATTTTCATGCTTCATGTGTCCTTGAGAAGTCCTTTCAAAACTCACAGAACTAAACTACACGTTCGAATTTCAGTGTATTCCTAGCTGGTTTCCACACCTCCTATTCTACAGAAACTCCTACGGTGAGTGTCCTCAGTAACTTCCATACCACTAAATCCATTGAACATTTTTATTACTCAGCTTAGACAAGGTCTCAGAAACATTCACCCGGATTCTGTTCTTTCCTTTGTGAGGACTCTCTGCTCCCGAGTCACTACCCACTCATCACGTTTGCCTTTCCCCTGTTTAGGCACTCCTCCGTTTCTTTCCAGATTCCACATCTAATCTCTAACTGCTTTCCTCTTACCCTTTTATTTGAACTGTCTAGATCACGTCATCCATCCTTTTGGCTTTAAATGTCACAAAGGTGCATTGATGGAGAAGACAGTAATATATGTAGTGCTAATCTCTCAAACTGTATGTACCTTGGTGTCTACATCTGGTTATCTCTGATTTCTCTGAAAATTATCTTGTCCTAATCTGAATCCTTGGTTTTAGAATCATCCAGATACATTTCTCCCAGAAACTTCTCCATCCCTCCAATGCCACTACATGTGTTCTGTGGCCTGATGATGACCAGCCTCTCTCCATCCTCAGCAAGTCCCAATGATATGTACAAGTCCATTTTTAAGTCTGCTCTCTTTCTCGTCCACTCTTACCTTCCTCAGTTGTCATCCATCCATGATGAAGTAATTGAAGTGAGTTTCTTATTCTTGCCCTTAGAAAACTCATTTTTCCCTCAATAGCTAGTATGACTTTTAAAAAATATATAAATTAAAATCCTGCCATCTTTGTTAAAAAGTAGAAATTATCATTATTCTTAAGATACATTATAAAATCTTTAACATGACCAGTAAGTTATGTTATGTTATATCTATTGTGAGTTTTTTTTTTTTTTCCAGCATGCTTTTTACTGTACCTGGAATGTTTTTCCCTCCATCCCTGACTTACTGCTATACTCCAGGGTAAATGACTAAATTACCATTTTTTACTCATTTGTCTATTTGACAAATATTCCTGGATTTTCTATAGATGAGGCTTTATCTTAGCCATTGAGATAAATTAGTGACCAAGCTAGAAGAGAAAGGAGAGAAAATGAGGATACATTCGTGCATAAATCAAAAGATAACACAGGCTGATAAAGACAGATACTTTCAGGGCTAGGAAGTAATGGCTAAGTGAAGCCTTTTCTAAGGCCAATCAAAATTGGGTTTTCCTTGTTATCCTTTTACAAGAATTTATAATAGTGCATTTATTTGTGTAGTGTTTTACTCACATGTTAGGAACTGTGCTTCTTTAGTGCCAGCCTCTTTGGCATTTAAAATGGGCCTGGTGTACATTTAATCATAAGTGTTCAATGGATACTTGTTAAACAACTACCTAATGTTGATTTTTAATATTCATCTTTATTAACTTTATCCTAAATGCTCCCTGGAGATTATCTCAAAAAAAAAATTTACTTAGTCTCTACATAGGAGAGAGACAATCTGACTATTCAAATAGAAAAAAACATACCATCAGCTCTCATCATGTCACTCTCCAAAACAGGGAAGGAGAAGTTGATGCAGTTCTACACATTTTTTACTGTGACATAAGAAGTGTGTTCAACCCATATAGAGTCTCATTATTTTCCCTCTGAGTGCCGTGGTGTCAGAGCTCATAGCAACCTCTAACTCTTGGGCTCAAGGGATTCTCTTGCCTTAACCTCCCAAGTAGATGGGACTACAGGTGCCCGCCACAATGCCTGACTATTTTAATTTAATTTTATTTTATTTGCAGTTGGTTAGCTGGCCCTGGGCCAGGTTTGAACCTGCCACCTTTGGTGTATGTGGCTGGCGCCGTAACCATTGTGATACGGGAGCCAAAGGAAATATTTCTTTGCTAATAAAGGGGATGGAGGCAATTCCTTCCCCCTTCCTAAAAGAATGTCCTTGGAGACTGAATCCTAATGGGCTTGAATTCTAACTTCAATCTTTTAGTATGTAAAGAAAATATCTTTAGAAGCAGATAGTCCCCAGTATCAGGAGATTATTTCTTCTAGAATATCAATACTGGGGAAATAATGTTTGAGTCTCTCTGGCACTCTGAAGCTTAATCTAGGGAACGATTCCAGGCTATAACTATTTGGTTCTCTTGAGGAAATGAGTTTTATTATCCTTTCGGATCAGAGCTATTAGCTAGACTTGCTATTAACTAGATTTTCATGTATGTGAACAGTAAAATGTTTCCATGTCTCAGGATGCTAAGGATTTTTACAGCAACACTGAGAAATCCAGGAAAGTTTTATTTCCCAACTAAAAAAATGAAAAAAATAAGTGAAAGTAGGATGGTCCTATATGGGCTGACCTTCCCTATGTGAACTTACTTCAATAATCTCATTCGTATTTTGTTGGGTGGCAGTCATTCATGGGCTCTGAGTCCTGCAAATCTTAGTGTACCAAAATTTCAAGCCCATCTTTACATTGGCCACTTCTCAGGGTTATGTTTATGGTGAGCAACTGTCAGGGATGAAATGATGTCATCTTTCAGGATAACAGAATGCTTGCTCATTGCTTCCTATTAGGTGAATTTTCCATGCCTAGTATTCTGTATGGGCCGTCTACCATTGAACAATACATTAAGTTACTTAAAGGAGCTTTAGGATATTATAAATACTTGTCCATCATTATCATTCCCTGAAAAAACAGAGCTGGTTATAGGAAGCACAACATTTGAGTCCCATTGACTGCTGTTTGTATTACTTTTTCAAAAAGCTTGCTTTTGAGAACTGGCAAACATTGCAAATTACAAGTCACTATATTACATGTGTGAGGACCCAGACACATTTTTAAATGGAAGACTAAACTGAAAAGGAGCAATCACTCAACTTGGAAACAAAACATGGAGTCAGTGGAACTCTCAAGAACAGGACAAGTGTACGAGTTCCACTGAGCTCTGGTCACAGTGGTCAACAGCATGACCGAACACAACTGGATGCAGGAGCACCAGCATGGAATACAGAAAGGGTATTTCTGGGGGTGATACATCACAAGTTTTGTCAGGGATGTTGAATCGTAGGAGAATTACACCTGCAAATTAATCCAGGGTAGTGGGTCATCATACCACAAGGGAAACAGCAAGGGTGTGGCATGCCTTGGCTAAGGCTTGTGCTGGTTTGTCTATGAGTAGATTTCTGAGGAGATTGTCCAGCAACATGAGAAAGAGCCATCTTCAGAGGAAGGACTCCTGTTCATCCACCTCACACTGCATGTCTCTTGGGTTTGCATTCGTCCTCAAGGACAGAGAAGGGCCTTCCCACTGGCAGTGATATTCTTGTGGTAATTATAGAACTTGACTTGCCACATGGTCTCAAATGTCCCAATATTGGGGGATGGCATGGTGATCCGGGTGGGTTGCCATTCTCCATTCTTAGTTGCAGCCACACTTTCTGTGTCATTTGGGCCTGTATAACCAATTCTGTCCCCATAAGGCTCTTTAGACTTCAGTTCCAGGGACCAGCACACCACCAACAGAAATGTCAACCTGCAGTGTGGTGGCTTAATCTTACCTCCACTTTGTAAGAGAAGCCAGTGAGCAGCTCGATGGTGTGGTTCTGGCCAAATTGCTGCTACCTGTCCACCTCGTGGAAGACTGAGACTTCAATGGGTTGGATGTACATCAGGATTGGGGAACACATGTGACCTGTGGGTCCCCCATAGCTGGGCAAGGGGCTGGTGCCGGCTCCTGGTTGGGGGTGGGGGGGTGTAGGACAGTGTGGGCCCTTAGAACACTTTTAACAGTCTATTTATGCTCATAAAAATTATCCATATATAGCATTATATACTGAAGTATTTATATTTGAATATTAGCAAATAAGTACTTGATCTCTGCTCTTCTTTAGAGGCTAACTTATCTAATTGGATTACTATCCATCATGCCATAGAAATAGTTGACAGAATCTACTTTGGAAGACCAGGGAAAGGTTAAACATCTGAAGTATTACGCTAGCCTTTTGCAGATTTTATTCTTAAAGCAATTTCTAAAACTGGGTTTATATTAAAAATATATTATGAATTCTGAAATTGAACTGCTAGGATGACACAACTTATTTTTTTAAAAAAAGGGAAAGAAAGGACAAAAAAATTAGAACTGGGAAAAGATAAAAATGGATTCAAAGAACATATTATTTGAAGTTTATTTTACTTCATTTTAAGGTCAGCTTCTATCTTTTTAAACACTATAATGAAATGATGGCCTGGGGGAAAGGTTCATTAGTGAGTTTTAGAGGAAAACGTGGGCATTTGATGTTGGTAGTTGAAAAGATAAAAAGAACGCAAAGTAAAATTTGTCTATCACCAGGTTTATTAATGGAAAAATGAAACAACTTAGATGTTTTTATCAAATAATTAACTAGATACGTATCTCATTTGATCATTTTTAAATCTTCTGAATTTGCAAACTTTATGCCAGTTGACAAATTATAAACTATGTTAAGTGACAGCAACCAATGTGGCTATTTCTGAATCTTTATAAATACAAATTTAAGACTACATACCTTCCTTGCACTTATTGTAAACCTATTGCCACATACTTTAAAAATAGCAGTAGGCTTACAATAATGGCAGAAAACACAGGAAGTTACTAAGTTGAGAAAGGTTCAGTTTTTAATAAGAAAACATTACAAGTAAAAGGTAAAGAAACATTTCTTCTATGCTATGACAATTATCCTAGTAGCAGTCAACCACCTTACTGATCCATGTAAATGATTAGTATCAAACCATTCAGTGGCAAATCTCCTCGAGCTAAGTTTTGGTTTGTATGTTTGAGGGTGCTTATTACAGTAGTATAAATCATTAACTAGACAAATTAAAATAGATGATGCCTGGGTAAGGGTGAAAATATGTCATTACAAATAATTATTACAATTCATTGCATATGAGATTTCAAGGAGCCTCAGGGGCAGAACTCACTCATTTAACCAACATCAGTGAGAAAGGTAACTATCTTTATAATTATATATTTTATATTTCTTTACATGCCTGAGTTAATATTTAATCATTTATAATTACAGTATCTAAAAATTACATTCTAAATGAAAAATCATGTCTATAACTGAATGCTGTCTTGGCATAGGATTTAGATTGTGACAATCAAAAATTGTGCTCCTTGTAAATTGGTCATTGTTATTAGCCTATTAGCCTTTGTTAACTTTCTTAAACCTAATTTCTTGTGTCTAATAAATATGGTATAGATGTGAGAGACCAGAAAATTCAAGGTTCTTGGAGTGTCTACCCTAAGTCAATACTTTCTAAAACACGATTTGAGTTTTAGTTGCTGTTTCTCTTGAGAGTGGGCTTTCTTTATTAGATGTCTGGCTTTCAACAAGTAATTATATGGCATCTTATGCATATGTTGAAACATATAAATGGAATTTTGTTAAACTGGAAATGGACATGACTTTCCTTCTGTTTCACCTTTAGTTCAGAGCATTGAGTCAATTCACTTATGAATGAACTGAATGTTGGATTTGTGGTTTCTGTGGTTACCTTCCAGGGCACCACCTGTTTCAGATTCCTCCAATGGGACATTCATGGCCTTCAGGACTGTTCCTCAGGCTGTGTCTCATGGCAGGTCTCTGCACATTCTTTCTGCTTATGTAGAAGTCTTCTGCTATTCTTGTGACTTGAGGCTTGCTGACCTTCTGGTGATTGAGGATTTGGACAGGGCATTGTCTTGCTCTGGGTAAGCTTTCATCCTAGGCAGGTGCTATGTCTCCTGGCTCTCCATGTAGGTCATTCTAGTGATCATGCTTCTCTTTCAAATGGATGGCATCCTTGCCATAGTGCCTTTTGGCCTCTTCTATGATGTGGAGAGATTTTTTGTTTCTCTCTCTTAGCAGCAATGGATTTTCATAGATTCCTTAAGAAAAATGGTGTTTAATGGTCTTCACTAGCAGTTAAAGGCTCTTTTTTTCTCCCAGAAGGGAAAGGGGAGAAGGAAACATTGCCCCTGGGCCTTCACTGCAGTTGCTGCTTTTCCTAACCCAGACCAGCACCATCAGAGATGCTTTTTCAGGACTCTAAACAACCTTTCTGGGGAGACCATTGAGTTTTGTAGAAAACATCCTACGAAGGAAATTCTCCTTATTTCAGATTGCTCCCACTAGGGGTTCTATGTTCTCTGCTATCCCACACTTAGGGTTCAGCATTCTGTTAATTCTATCTGAATTCATCTTATCATTGTCCAACAGCATCTTCCGCAGGTAAGCAAGTGTTGCTACAACCCTTTATTTCTTTGTAGAAACCTATATTTCTTAAATTTTGAGTTATTTGGTACATATAAACTCAAATCTCTGGGGATTTCAAGGAAATTGTGGTATTTAAAGGTTGTCTAGCTTATTAGTTATTTTAAGAATGTAAATAGTACTTTTTTTCAGCTTTCTATACAGTCAGCAGATGATGGAAGTCCATTGTCACTTAAAATAGTTAGTGAGATTCTGAAGTTAACAAGGACCCTTGTTATTTAATGTTTCCTTGGGCATTTATCAATTATATAAAGTGTCAACCTTAGCACATGTTGGAAATATAGTAAGTACCTAACAATGCTGAAAATGTTGGTACTTATTAATGATGTCAATTATTCTTCAATAAGATATTTTGCTTGTTACATATAGTAAGTACCTAACTATACTAACAATGTTGGTACTTATTAACGATATCAATTATTCTTCGATAAGATCTTTTGCCTGTTACATGTAAAAATAGTTAAACACTTAAAACATTTAAAATCTGTGAGTCACTGTAAACCAATGCCAAGGACCACAGTTCTGTGATTGTCAGTTTTCTGCCACATAGACTTGAATATGTATTTATATTTTTTGTATAGTGTGATGAATACAAAATTCACACAGGAAAGATGATTTCTTGACAAAGAGACAAAGGGCTTTTAAAATTAATGTTTGAAATACACATGTACATATACTGACGAGAAGAAGGGCATAAAAGTATCTGTGCCTATCTCCATGACTTCCATTTTATATTGCCTTTCTCATAGATTTTGATTTTCAGAAAATTATCCTTAAAGAGGAACATTCTTCTCCCTATCTTCCAAATAGGGTGATGGGAAGTTGATGAATTTATTTACATAGCATTAAATTTCCTTCTATATTCTGTTTCAAAATATCACTGATATGTTAGAACCTTCTCTTACATCTCATATAATTTGACAACATACAGAAAATGCCTAATACTTGTAATCAACTTTCAAAGTCTATAGTTTTTCTGTTGCTACTCCTAGGCTTGTAAACATACCTCAGTGAAAGTGAAATATAAAATTGATTAAAAAATAAATAAATAAAATTGGTTTATATTTACTATAGAACCAATTACCTATTAATAGAATTTATAGCTAAAATAGGCTTAAATTGAGCAGATGTTGAAAAATTAAGAGAATATCTTTCTTTAGTTATAAGATAAACTAAATTCAGTAAAATATTTTTCATCACACAGAAAGGTCTAATTTTGTTCAGAGGATATGTGCTATAAATCTCTGCAAAATGTATACGGCAGTGTATGCATGTAATCCCTTTGAACATGTGTCATTATAAAGGAAGAGACTAACATATGGCTTAATTCAGCACACTCCTATTTTATTTTCAGCGTGAGCAGAAGCCTACCACTGAGCACTGTAGCAGTTGATCTGCCCTAAAATATTGAAAGTATAAAACTACATTAATGAACAAAACCTTTATGCTTGTTAACAACTCCTGTATTTTCCATAGATTTTGTTGTCTGAAAAAACTTGACAAAGTAATAAAATGTTTAGGTTGGGTAGAGAAGCCAAGGCTTGCAAGAACATAATAAGAAAAAAAATGTATCCAGAATAAATCACAAAGGGAGAGGAGAAGTCTGTTGCTGAATTTGGTGGGTTTGTTTGGAAAATGTTACCAAACATATGGCTTACAACATGCTTTTTACCCCAGATAAGAGAAAAGGATGCCATTCATTCTAATTATAGAATGATATAAGCAATATCACAATATTGAACAATTCAGATCCACTTTAGTAGTATTACAGATTTCTTCAAGCTTCCCCCATTTACCCCAACTCCACCTACCTACACAAATGCACCACCATTCAAGGCTCTGGGTAACCTGCCTCTCCCACCAAGTCATCTTGGCTATTTAGCTAGAAGTGATTTCTTTCATACATACTCTTATTCTTCTAAAAGTCAACATTACACAAAACCAGTGAATTGATATTCTGAAAACCAAACTTTACTGTCTAACCCTTGTACTGACTATCCTGTAGTGGTTCTTCTCTGCCAACTTTGCTACTTGCTTACTTAACACTTACTTTATCCCATTAGCACTCCTTTGGCTTTATTTATTAACCTCCCACAATATGGCACATGAGGATTTAGCTCTTCTTTGCATCTCTTCCTCTATCACATACAAACATCCTTTCCTCTCACCTGGTATCCTAAAATCCTATTTCATTTAATCACTCAATGACAATTTTATGACTATGTCAAATATATTAACAGTATAGAGAACTATAGTATTATAGAAATATATTCGTTTCTGTATACCTTTTTCTGAAGTTGAAATTGTTTTGAGTTCTCTAGTTATTACTAGTTCAAACTTGAACTCCTCATTAGAGGTCTAACTCTTATATTCATAGCATTATTAGATCATACACCTCTTGAATAAAGAGTTTTTGGAATATTTTTGCATCTAATTAACTCTTCTCTGCACTTAGATTCTGTAATCTTAGCATATAACTTTAGCATCAGTCTGAAGCTTCCTTTTGCATCTAATGTATGTTGAATGTAGTCTTTTCTGCAACTTACATTTATTTGTGTACTATTTCAACTTAGAGGGACTCTTCCCCCTGTAAATCTCTGACAAAGAATACATGAGAGAAGAATTTTGAGATTTTGTGTGTCCAATAATGCCTATAATCTTTCTTTTCACTAACCTCACAATTGGACTATATGTATAATTCTAGATTGGCATCCATGCGATCTCATCATTTGGAAGGCATTTCTCTATTGTCTTCTGGTTCTAGTGCTGATTTTAAGATGCCTAAAGTTTGATGTTTGTTCAAATACTGAATTTCCTGTTTGAAATACTGTTCGGAAATTTCTTTTGTGTTCATTGTGTGGTTATAGGTTCATCTATTCTTGAAACTCAGAGAACCCTTTTAATATATTATTTCATATCATTGTGTTCTATAAACTGTTATGACTGTATTTTTTCATGGCATTACAAATGTTTTATGATCCTTAGTTTTCTGTTCATATCTAAGAATTAAAACTGTAGAATTTCTGAATATGTGAAGGTCGTTATTAAATTTGGGCTTTATAGTAAATTATCTTGTATAGCTGTTTCATGCATAATATAAATATGTTTTAAAATTTTCCTTCAAGTGTTACTATATTTCCCAGAGAAGCATTATGGGATTAGGTTTATTTGCCAATAATCATAGAACCCCTGTTTTTATACTCACTTTCATATATGCTCAAATTCCTTAATCCTTACTTTCTTTATCCTTTATGCATTATAATCGCCGTATTTTATTTTTGTCAAGCCATTTGTCTCCCTGAGGGCAGAAAAGGGACTTAGATGGATAAAGTGGTTTTATAGACTGTGGGACACAGCACCAAGCAAATGAGCAGGGCAACGAAATTCTTATCTGCTTTAGAAAATATCTATAAAATTTTACTGGCATTCCATCATTTATACTTCAGAAAATACAGGATTATTCTAAATGAATGATTTTTTAAAAAAGTTTAGTCCTGTGATGAATCAAAATTCTGTAACATTTCAAAAATCTCTAAGAAGATAGTTTTAAATTTTCAAGCCAATGCCTTTGCCCATTCTACGTACTTGACATGTTATTTAACAACCTTGGTTATTTAACATGGGTTTTTTTCCTTCTATGAAGACAACTTAATGAAGTCTTTGATAGTAAGCAATGCAATCAGCATAGTATCTCCTCAGTAAAATGTCAGGAAGCACTTTTTAGCAAAGTGCCACGTGAAGTCTATATGGTTGTGGTGGGCAGGTTCCAATAGAAATTTGAAAATTAGTTTTGAAGTATGTTCCATTGAATGGCATTCTTCTAAATATCTCATGATATTAAATATATGAACTATATCAATACCATGCAAACTTTTCTTAGGATAAAATTCAATATATTCGATGTTCTACTTCAAAATAACAATAATTCATTTCAGTTTCATATCACCATAACTAAGGAACAAATTGTTTTCTTTATGAACTGAAAGTAAATATCTTTGATTATAGAAACACAAAGAACTACTATTTTAGTCATATGTACTTTGCCAGAGTGATTTTTGTTTATTTCCTAACAGATGCAAGTCTGTGGCAGCTTTTGGGTCTTAGAATGTCAACATGTGAAGTGTCCTGGCCCATGAAAGTAGAGAACAAGAGAGAGGAGCAAAATAATATTCAGAAAGAAATGTATATTCAATTGTATAGATCATACAGCATATGTATTTCTAAGCATCATTTCATTATGCAAAAAATGTGTAATAAAAAGCATGGAACTTATAAAGAAAATTGGTTAGGAGAGCAAAACTGAAAGATGTCATCAGTAACGGGGGATTCTTGTGTCCACCGTTCAGGTGTGTCCAAGAATCCTGGTTCAAACACATTTTGGATAGTAAAATTTTGTTCATTTAATTTTATTTTCATTTTTTAATGTAAAACATTTTACAAATATGAAGAATAATGAACACATTTTATAGGAGAATGTATGCATTAAATCAAAGGAGCTGGTTTTGAGGTATGTACATGGGTGCATTTTGTATATTTCTATGCAGTGCAATTTAACTGAGTGCAATTTTCTACATTCACCTGGTTTTTCTTCAATAACTATATCATACATGAACAAAGATTAAAAAGAGTGACAAAAACCAAATTTACAGCAGTAACAATTTTATACAGGCTATGGTGAAAAACATACACACACTTCAATAAATATGGCATTTGATTTTAAAAAGACCTGACATTTGCTCTAGAAGCAGTTACCAGGAAGGTTGCCACTTCAGAGATGTGAGGAAATGGAGGAAGGGTTTTCTGAAATACGATGGAAAGTTTTAACTCCAGATCTGGGTGACTGGACTCATGGTCCTCCAATCAAATAAGGTAAGCGGTCTTTCACAGCCTTCAATCCTACAGCATATTTGTCTACTTTTGAATAGTCCTTTGAGACAACTTTTGCATCACTATTGCTAAATTCTGTGCAGTTTTCTTGTCTGCACTAAGCTTCACCCAACCCTGGAGGGTTTGGAATTTGGGCAGAAGTTTGAAACTACTGCATTTACAACCTACTAGCACTGAAAGGGAACACTCCAGTAGAATTTGGTGCTTTCCATTTAAAGTGGGCATACATAAATAATGCTTTCTTTTTGGTGAGAAGAGAAGTTATTCCTGATTCTTTGGCTGTTGGAGTTTCAAGCCATATGGTTGAAAATCTTGCCATTTCTTTTCTCTTTAGGCCTTGTTCTTTTTTACTTTATAGTATTGTTACAGCCATAGATATTTCTTTGCTGTTCACTATTTTATCTTTCATAGTCTACCGTATGGATCCTTTTGTATTTATTGCTTGGGATATATCAACTGTTCTTCTGGGTCTTTGTTTTTGTATCATTTTCAAAACATTTTTTAATTTCATAACTCAACATTTAAAATCTTGTGTCAAAATCTTGGTGTGTCCAAGAATCCTGGTTCAAACACATTTTGGATAGTAAAATTTTGTTCATTTATTTTAATTTTATTTTCATTTTTTAATGTAAAACATTTTACAAATATGAAGAATAATGAACACATTTTTTTAAAATAATTTTATTGAATCATAATTATGTAAATTGGTGCAATCACAGGGCACGATTCATATACATTCAGAAATATTTTGATCATACTGTTACAGATATCCTTCATGGCATTTCCTTGATCACTATATAAAGACATTAATACTCTACCTTTAATAAGTTTTGCCAGTACCCTGC
>CAUYON010037220.1:0-12053 GCA_963573935.1 Arctocebus calabarensis | reverse complement strand
TTGGTATCAGGGTGATATTTGCATCATAGAACATATTGGGGAAGATTCCTTCCTCCTCGGTTTTTTGGAATAATTTCTGTAGTATAGGAATAAGCTCTTTTTTGAAAGTGTGATAAAATTCTGGTGGGAAGCCATCCGGACGAGGGCATTTTTTGGTTGGGAGATTTTTTCTTGTTTCTTGGATCTGAGTGCTTGAAATTGGTCGGTTCAAGAGATCTATTTCATCTGGGCTAAGTCTAGGGAGAGGGTAACCAATATTTGGGGTTAGTTTTTTGTCATGTTTAGCAACATGATCTATCGTGTTTCAAGCAACAACTTTATCAGTCCCTGGGAATGTTCAAGGCCCTGGCTTGGGTTCAAGCTTGCAAGGGAAAACATGAAGCTGGCCAGGTCACAGAGGGGTCAAGGTGCTCTGTGTTTCTTAGTCAGGACAAAGAAAGAAAGCAGGGGAACCTGAGGACTCCTTTAGACATAAACATTAATTCTATAGCACAAAAGAAAGGAAATAGTAACAAGTAGAATAGAGATAAAGTAGAAAACAGAAAAACAAGCAAGAAAATTAAAAGCTGATTTTTTTGCAAAGATAAACAAAATTGACAAATCTTTAGCCCAACTTCCAAAGAAACAAAATAAGAAGAGACACAAATAATTAAAATCATAAATGAAATTTCTGGTCTTGGCTTGGCACCTCTGGCTAAAGCGGCTAAGGCACCAGCCACATACACCTGAGTTGGTGGGTTCGAATCCAGCCCAGGCCTGCCAAACAACAATGATGGCTGCAACCAAAAAATAGCCGGGCGTTATGGCAGGTACCTGTAGTCCCAGCTACTTAGGAGGTGGAGGCAGGAGAATCACTTGAGCCCAGGAGTTGGAGGTTGCTGTGAGCTGTGATATGAGATGTGATGCCACGGTGCTCTACCCAGGGTGATGGCTTGAGGCTCTGTCTCAAAAAAAAAAAAAGAAAGAAAGAAATTTCTGGACTTGAACTCCTGAGATCAAAACCAACGGCCTCACAGAAATAAAAGGGGCAATATGGCAGCGCCTGTGGCTCAGTGAGTAGGGCGCTGGCCCCATATACTGAGAGTGGCAGGTTCAAACCCAGCCCTGCCAAACTGCAACAAAAAAATAGCCAGGCGTTGTGGTGGGTGCCTATAGTCCCAGTTACTTGGGAGGCTGAGATAAGAGAATCACCTATGCGCAGGAACTGGAGATTGCTGTGAGCTGTGAAGCCATGACACTCTACCAAGGGTGACAAAGTGAGACTGTCTCTAAAAAATAAAATAAAATAAAAGGGGCAATAATAATATACTACAAATAGCTGTATGCCAACACACTAGATAATCTACATGAAAATAGACAAATTCCCATAAATATAAAAATTATCAAAACTGATTCAAGAAGAAATAAAAAAACTCAACAGACCTACAATAAAAGAGTGAATCAACAACCAAAACATCCCCACAAAGAAAAGTCAGGGACAAGATAGTTACACTGGTAAAGTCTACCAAATATTTAATGAATTAACTCCAATCTTTTCCAAACTCTTTCAAAAAGTCTGAAAAAGACAGAATACTTCCTAACTCCTCCTATGAGACCAGCATGACCTCGATACCAAAGCCAGATGAAGACACTACAAAAAGAAAAGTATAAGCCAATATCTCTTCTCAAAATAGACACAAACACCTTCACCAAAGTATTTGCAAACCAAATCCATCATTATATTAAAAGGATCATGACAAATTTGGATTTATTCCAGGAATGCAAGGGTGGTTCAATGTAAGAATATCAATCAGGGTGGCGCCTGTGGCTCATAGAGTAGGGCACCAGCCCCATATACTGAAGGTGGCGGTTCAAACCTGGCCTCGGCTGACCTGCAAAACAGAAAAATAGTTGGGCGTTGTGGTGGGCGCCTGTAGTCCTAGCTACTTGGGAGGCTGAGGCAAGAGAATTGCCTAAGCCCAGGAGTTGGAGGTTGCTGTCAGCTGTGTGATGCCACAACACTCTACTGAGGGCAATAAAGTGAGATTCTGTCTCTAAAAAAAAAAAAAACAAAAAGAATATCAATCAGTGTAAGACACCACATTAAAAAAAAAAAAAGACATCACATTAACAGAAAAAAAAAAAGATTATTGTTTCCATTGAAGCAGAAAAGGCATCTAACAAAATCCAACACTCTTTCATGAAAATGCACTCAGAAAACTAGGAATAGATAGGAAATCTGTCAACATGATAAAGGTCCTTTATAGAAAACAAACAGCTAACAGCATAATCAATGATGAAAAACTGAAAGTTTTCCTAACTCAAGTCTGAAACCAGACAAGGATGTCCACTTTCATTACTGCTATTAAACATTGTACTGGAAGTTCTAGCCAAAGGAATTATACAAGAAAAAGAAGTAAGAGGCATCCAAATAGCAAAGGAAGAAGTAAAACTATTTCTGTTCACAAGAGCCATAATTCTACATTTATGAATCCACAAGAAAGATACTAGAGCTAATAAATTCAGCAAAACTTCAGGGATAAGATCAACAAAGAAAAATCTACTGTGTTTCTATATACCTGCAACAAACAATCAAAAAAGAAAATTAAGAAAGCAATTTCTGGCTCAGCCCGCCTGTGGCTCAACAGGCTAAGGCGCCAGCCACATACACCTGAGCTGGCGGGTTCGAATCCAGCCTGGGCCTGCCAAACAACAATGACGGCTGCAACCAAAAGAAAAAAAAAATGGCCAGGTGTTGTGGCGGGCGCCTGTAGTCCGAGCTACTTGGGAGGCAGAGGCAAGAGACTTGCTTGAGCCCAGGAATTGGAGATTGCTGTGAGCTGTGATGCCACAGCACTCTATCCAGGGTGACAGCTTGAGGCTCTGTCTCAAAAAAAAAAAAAGAAAGAAAGCAATTTAAGGCTCGGCACCTGTGGCTCAAGTGTCAAGCCATCAGCCACATACATCTGAGCTGGCGGGTTCGAATCCAGCCTGGGCCCACCAAACAACAATGATGGCTGCAACCAAAAAGTAGCTGGGCATTGTGGCAGGCACCTGTAGTCCCAGCTACTTGGGAGACTGAGGCAAGAGAATAGCTTCAGCCCAAGAGTTGGAGGTTGCTGTGAGTTGTGATGTCATAGCACTTTACCCAAGGTGACAGCTTGAGGCTCTGTCTCAAAAGAAAAAAAAGGAAGAAAGAAAGAAAGCCATTTCATTTACAATAGCAACTGAAAGAATAAAATGCCAAGGAGTAGATTTGACCAAGGAAGCAAAATACTTGCACAGTGAAAAATACAAAACACTGCTGAAAGAAATTTAACACCTAATAAATAGAAAGACATCCATTCATGGATAGAAGACTTAATGTTATTAAGGTGTCAATACCAGCCAAAACATTCTACAGACTCAATGCAATGCCTTTCAAAATTCCAAAGAAATGGAAAAGGTGATTCTCAAATTCACTTGGCTTGCTGGGGGTCCCAAAGAGCCAAAACCATCTTGAAAATGAAGCACAAAGTAAATTAACTTACATTGCCCAATTTCAAATTTACTACAAAGCTATAGTAATCATATGAACATAGACATACAGATGGATCAGAATTGAGAATCTAGAAATAAAACCATACATTTACAGCCAAATGAGTAAATGCTGAGTTTATTTAATGGGAAAAGAACAGTCTCTTTGACTAATGGTGCTCGGACAACTGGATTTCTACATGCAAAAAATGAACCTGGACCCCTACCTTACACTAGATATAAAAATTAACTCAAAATGGACCAACAACCTAAATATAGGAACTAAAATCATAAAACTCTTACTATAAACATAGAATAAGTCTTTCTGAACTTGGATTTGGCAACGGATTCTTAGATATCATGCCAATAGCACAAGCAACAAAAGAAAAACTTTATGAACTTGAATTTGGCAATGGATTCATGCCAATAGCACAAGCAACAAAAGAAAAACTAGATTAATTGGACTTCATCAAAATTTAAAACTTTTGTGCATCAAAGGGCATTATCAAGAAAGTGAACAGATAACCTTCATGACAGCAAATATTTGCAAATCATACATCTCAAAAGTGTTTAATATTCAGAATATATAAATAACTCTTACAATTCAACATCACAAAGATAAATAATCAAATTTTTATTCTAAAACATGCAAAAAACTTGAATATCCATTACTCCAGAGGAGATATATAAATGGTCCATAAGACAAGAAAAGATTCTCTACATCATCAGTCATTAAGGAAATCAAATAGAAACAACAAGGAAGTACAACTTCACACTTACTAGGATGGCTGTAATTTAAAATAATAATAATAAATGTTGGAAAGGATGCCGAGAAACTGCAACCTTCATAAACTGCTGGTAAGACTGTGAAATGGTACAGGCACTGAGGGAAAATTGGAGAAAATATATTGAGGGACAGTTTCTCAAAAAAACTAACCATAGAAATGTCATGTGATCCAGAAATTCCACTCCCAGCTATTGCAGTGGCACTGTGTTATAATCATGTACAGTATTCAGTACTGTAACACGTTGTACAGGTTTGTAGCCTAGGAGATATAGGCTATACCACTTCACTTAGGTGTGCAGTAGGCTGTTCCTTCTTAGGTTTGTGTTAAGTATATTCTGGGATGTTTGAACAAGGAAATTGCCTAACAATGCATTTCTCAGAATGTCTCTCCCTCTTTAAGCAATGTGTGACTGTACCTGTAAGCCAATGTCCTCAGAGATGTTATTCATAACAACCCAAAAGGTTGAAACAACCCACTTGTCCAGATAAATTGTAAACAAAAGGTACTGTACACATACAATTAAATATTACTCAGCTTTAAAAAGAATGAAGTTCCCATACCTGCTCCAATATGGATGACCCTTTAAAACATGCTAGTCTGAGGGAGGTGGCTCAGGCCTGTAATCCTAGCACTCCGGGAGGCCAAGGTTAGTGGATTGCTTGAGCTCACCAGCCTGAGCAGAGTGAGACCCGTATCTACGAAAAATAGAAAAAAGAAACAAACAAACAACAACAACAAAAAACCTAGCAGGGTGTTGTGGTGCATGCCTGCCGTCCCAGCTACTAAGGAGGCTGAGGCAAGAGGACTGTTCAAGCCCAAGAGTTTGAGGATGCTATGAGCTATGATAAATTTGCATCCATAGACTTGCCAACTTGTGGAAAATAGACAAATCTCTTGAAAACCACAGTTTTCCAAAGGTGATGAAAGAATGCATAGAAAAGTCAACATGCCCTAAAAGAAATAGAATCTAATTGTAAATTTCTCAGAAAGGAAACTCTAGGTCCAGACAACTTCCTTGTTGCATTTTACTACACATTTAAAGAGCTAATACTAAACTCCGGAGGCTGTCTTTGTGCAACTCCCTGTCCTCTGGGCTGTGCCTGTGAGATGGTTCCGTTAGGGGCGGACCGGGCAGAGTCTGGAAGATGCTGCGCCCTGGGGAGCAGCTTAGTGCCAGGGCAGCGGGAGCTGGTCACCGTCGCGCCACTTTTCCCAGGGACACACGCACAGCGCCCCCTGCTGCTTCCAAGAAGCTATTACAGGTACTGCCCGCTGACTCCAGCCTTAGGGAGCCTGAATACGCACAGACGCGCGCACGCGCGCGGCAAATCCAACTCTCCACTCCCTGGCCTGCAGGTTCCTTAGCAGAAGAGGGCAGCAGAAAGTACTGACCAGGAGGGGAACAAGTGTGACTTCTGGAGTGTTGGTAATGCTTCTTGTTTTGGTCCGGCTGGTGGCAACACGGGTGTTTGCATATGAATGGACCCAAGTGTACACTAATTGACCTTGACTTCCTATAAATTTTGTTAACATTTTTCAGACTACGCAGTTGAGCTTGAGAAATGAAGAAAAGATCTGCATTTTTGGATCTGTTTTCTGACCATCATGGGAAGGTTTAGCTGGAGAATCGCTGTGGTGTAATATATAATTCGTGATTTAAGAAAAAAACTAAGAAACTAGGAAAACAATGATCAGTTCTTGGTTGTACAGAAAGAAAATCTGAGTTTCAATAAGGAGCCTGCAGCCTGCCAGGCATGGTAGCTCAGGCCTGTGATCCCAACACTTTGGAAGGTTGAGATGGGAGGATCACTTGAGGCCAAGAGTTTGGGAATAGCCTGGGCAACATAGCAAGACCCCAACGTTAAAAAAAAAATTAGCTGTCACCTTCTGTCTCAGCTCTTTGGGAGGCTGAGGCAGGCAAATCACTTAAGCCCAGGAGTTTGAGTCTGCCGTGAGCTATATAATAGGGCCACTGCACTCCACCCTGGGTGACAGAGTGGGACTCTGTCTCAAAAAAAAAAAAAAAAAAAAGAGGCAAGAAGGAAAAAGAAAGAAAGAAAATAGAAGCTTGCAACTTAAAGAACTAATAGAGTTCTCTTCAAGAATCTCTGTCTTTTCCTTTATGCCCACTCCATGAGGCTTGATGACTGTCTTATAGGAAAGGTTGAGATCAGGTTACATCTTCCAACTTCATTCTTCTCTGTCAATATGATAAATAAATAGATATAAACAAATAAAGAGATACAACAGATTTGGGGAAAAGTTGGAAGTTTAGGAGATAGTAAAAAAAAAAAAAAACCAACACCCTAATAGAAGACCCTGAAAAATAAAACTAAACAAGAGAAAAAGTACACATATTTAAAAATGTTAATAATTTGAGAAAGCTTTCCTGAAATTAAATAAATCCTATTTTTGAAAGTATATATTCAGAGGGAAACTGTGAACCTGAGACAACTGATTAGAATGACCAAACACAGGAAGTATCCTAGTGAAATTACCAAACTTAAAAGGAAAAAAATTATATATTCTGGGCATCCAGGCAAAAATAAACATAAATCACTTGCAGGGGGGAAGAGGGGAACTCAGGTCATTTGCAAGTTCTGACAGAAATGTTTTATACCAGAAGGAAAGGGAGTGACACATTTAAGATGCTCAAGAAAAGACAAAGTGAACCAAGCATTTCAGATCTCCCCAAATCGACTTCCAAGTATAAAAGCCACCTATGAACTCAGCAATATGCCATAGTCAGCTGAAAAGGCGGGTGCAAACCTGGAGCTGACACAAATAAGACCTGAGTCTACGAAACACAAAAATGCAGGCACTGATTTGCAAACCATCTTGGCGACAACAAAAAGTAAAATGTACCCAAAAGACAACATCATCAGTATGCTGGGGGAGATGGGAGGTTTGTGTCTCACTTCTCCTAGGGTCTCAAGCACCACGGCACTCAGGCTTCACAGAGGTGCCACAGGAGTGACAGTGATATGTACCCAGCCTCCTTCTCAGCCTGGAGCCCGGCCATGGTACCCAACTTGGAGCCAGAGAACCAAGTTAGGTCCCCTGAGGGCTAACAGCTGTTCTTGCAGGTGAGGACTCTGGGGACTTGACCTGGCAGATGCTGGCAGCAGTTTGAGGCGTATGTGTTCCTGTTGCTGCTGCTTCCTGTGCAGGTTATGGTGACCCTGGCACTGAGGCTGACCCAGTCAACACAGACTGGGCCCTGGAGCCCACAAAGAGAAAGAGAAGGAGAAACTTGGCTTCTGGAACTGGATTGCTTAGTTTTGAAATCTAGCTCTGCCACTTACGTGAGTATGACCAACTTCTTTATGTATCAAATAAGGATAACAATAATATCTCATTCTTAGTGTTATAATAACGATTAATTCCTTTAATAATGGGACACTGCCTAGAACAGAGTAAGCACTGTGTGATGTTAATTATTAACGGTATAATTAAGCTTGGCGCCTGTAGCTCAGCGGCCAGGGCACCAGCCACATACACCAGAGCTGGTGGGTTTGAATCAAGCCTGGGCCTGCCAAACAACAGTGACAACCACAACCAAAAAATAATCGGGCATTGTGGCGGGTGCCTGTAGTCCCAGCTACTTGGAAGGCGGAGGCAAGAGAATCACTTAAACCCAAGAGTTTGAGGTTGCTGTGAGCTGTGATGCCACAGCACTCTACCCAGGGTGACAGCTTGAGACTCTGTCTCAAAACAAAACAAAATGAAACAAAACAACAACAAAAACAGTATAATGAAAACCATGCCCCAGCCTGTGCCAAATAGAGAAGAGAACCCAGGAGCCCTCAGGTATTTCATCCACCAGGCACCTGTGCAGTAAATGAGGAGGTCAACAAAGAGGAGAGAGGTCCAGGCCATGATAGAGACGCCCCTGGGCTTTGCCTCCTAAAGTCCCACAGCTGAGGATGGCCTCAGGGACTCCACACGGAACTCTTCCCTGCTACTTAGGCTGGCCAGTTTCTTCCTGGCCATGGAAAAAGAGGAAAGTCCCCTCCAGCTGAGACCCTAGACCACTGCCTGTCCCCCCCCCATCAGAATGCACCTGGGGGGTCAGGGAGTCGCACTGGAAGGGGACTTCCAATAAGTCCGAGGGTCCCTCTGCATCTGGGTTATTTATCAGCCTAAAGTCCGTGAGAGGTCCTGACCCAAGCTCACAGGGAGATCAGGGTAATTTTGGAGATGGAGAGGAGTGGGAAGAGAGCACAGGCAGCTGCAGTTCCTCAACTCTGATGAAGAACATCGTGAGACACCTGGGCCTCCAAAGCTGACCACTCAAAATACCCTGCTGGACCCGTACCTCAAGTCCTTCCTCTGGCTCCACAAAATGAATCCTGAAACTGCATTGATTAGATGAGCAGAAGGCCTCTGGTTTTGCCTCTCTGTCACCCTGTTTCACCCTTCAGAACTAACCTTTTCCTATATGCCATAACTGGGGGCCATATGGGGAATACACTGTGGGTGGCAAGTTGGGGGCCAGGGAATGAGGGGAGGCAGGGAGGTTTCGGGTGGTGGTGTCAGCGGTAGGGAGGATTGAGGGGTCTCCAAAGCACATACAGTCTTTGAATTAGGATGGTTCGATTTACAATTTTTTACTTAGAAACGACAGGTATGCAGCACACTCTTCGATTGACCATGGGGCCACATCTGTTTATGCAGCCTGGTCACAGTGGGTTAACAAAGAGAAAGAAGGCTTGGCACCTGTGGCTCAATGAGCTAAGGCGCCAGCTACATACACCTGAGCTGGTGGGTTCGAATCCAGCCTGGGCCTGCCAAACAATGATGGCTGCAACAAAAAAAATGGCCGGGCCTTGTGGCAGGCGCCTGTAGTCCCAGCTACTTGGGAGGTGGAGGCAAGAGACTCGCTTGAGCCCAGGAGTTGGAGGTTGCTGTGAGCTGTGATGTCACTGCACTTTACCCAGGGTGACAGCTTGAGGCTCTGTCTCAAAAAAAAAAACAAAACAGTGGTTACAGCGCCGGCCACATACATCAAAACTGGTGGGTTCAAGCCCCGCCTGGGCCTGCTAAAACAACAACGACACCTGCAACCAAAAAATAGCCTGGCGTTGTGGCAGGCGCCTGTAGTCCCAGCTACTTAGGAGGCTGAGGCAAGAGAATCACTTAAGCCCAAGAGTTGGAGGTTGCTGTGAGCAGTGATGGCACGGCACTCTACCCAGGATGACATAGTTAGACTCCTTCTCAAATAAATAAATAAATAAAAATTAATTCTTTTATAATGCTAACGCTGTACCACAAAAAAAAAAAAAAGAAAGAAAGAAAGAAAAAGAAAATGCATTGGAGGAAGCCTTCTATTCCCTCTCTCTCCTCCTCCCCTGTAGTTTTTATTATCTTAATTAACAACAGCAGGTGTTTTCATGCCAGTTTTCTTAATCATTCTAATAAAAATTGCCATTCTTGTCTCCCCGTGCGGGGAAGAATCGGGTGGAGGGTTGGCGACTCTCTGCCGACCGCCGGAGGGGGTCCGGGTGGAAGTCTGGGGACACCTGCGGTCCGCGGCCCGGGAAGACCGTCTCCGGGCGCTGCCCCCGGAACGCGCTGTGCGCGGAACCCACAGACGACAACGCGCGCGAGCCGGAGGGCAGACGCCGGCGCGCCGGACGCGGGGAAGCCCGCAGCCGGGGGGTCCGGAAGTAGGGGTTGCCTGTGGCCGCCCCGGGAGTCCGAGTCGGAGCCGAAGTCCCAGTGGGGCTGCGGGTGAGCGGCGGGCGGAGGGCGTCTGGCAGGAGCGGCCCTTTTCGGGCGTGTTTCCTGGATGCTGGCCGGGCGCGGGCCCTACATTCCCGTCGCCTCTTCCCTAGCGGGGGTGACCTCTCCCCGGGCTTGCTGCGGGGTTCAGGGAGGGGGCGGTGGGCCAGCTCTTAGCCCTGCGCCTGCAGCTGCGCTTAATGCTGTGCTTCAGCGGACCCTCCCACAGCTCTCTGAGTGAGGCGAGGGCTGTTGTCGGACTCTCAGGTAGGGAAACTGAGGCTCAGGGACGCCGTGCGGCGGCGGGGGCCCCGGTTCCACTCGCTGACCCCTTGGCCTCGGCTCGGTCTTGAGGGGACCCGGGTTCTCCGACCTGTCACCGGAGATGAAGGAACATACTTGGTAAACAATTACCTAGAATCCAATGGCAGTAATTTCTAGCAGAGGTGGAAGGGAAGATGGTCTACTCTTGCCTTTTTATCCCGCTTGTCTTTGGGAGGAGGACAAGAGAGGCCGCCCACCTTGGGCTTAATGGCTGGTGAGCAGCGGAGCACTTTGCCAAGGTCTCCTGACACTAATCGGAATTGTCCTGAGCATCAGTTTCTCATGCTTTTTTTTTTTTTAGAGACGAGGTCTTGCTGTGGCTCAGGCTGGTCTTGAACCTGTGAGCTCAGGCAGTCCACCTGCCTCAGCCTCTCAAGTGCTGGGATTACACCACACCCCGCTATGCTCATGCTTTTAAAATATTAAAATGCCTGTCTTACAGGGTTGTTGGCAAAATTAACTAGTGTTTATAGCTATAGCATGCCTCGCACAGAGGAGGAGCTTTAGAACTGGTCCTGGGGGCCATCATGGCTGCTCACACCTATAATCCTAGCACTGTGGTTGGCTAAGGTGGGAGGATTGCTTGAGCAAAGCAAAACCCAGTCTCTGCTAAAAATAGAAAAATTAGCTAGGCAAGGTGGCAGGGGCCTGTAGTCTCAGCTACTCTGACTCTGGAGTCTGTGGCAGGAGGATTGCTTGAGCCCAGGAGTTAAAAGTTGCTGTGAGCTAGGGTGAGGCCTTGGCACTCTAGCATGAGTGACAGAAGGACACTCTGTCTCACAAAAGAAAAGGAATAGTCTGGTTCTGTAGGCATTTGGTAAAGCGACTAAGGTGGAGAATCATTGGAATCTTAATGATATCCAGACCACCACCAGGCCTCCACTCCCTAGGCAGATCCACTGGTTCATAACACACTGACCTAAAAGGAAATTTCCATGTCGACGTGTCTTTAAAGCACACGTACCTGTGATAGTATTGCTAGTGAGCGTTGACAAGGTGCTGACAGACTAACCTGCTGCTCCCTTTTTAATTCACTTTCAGTCCTCCTAGCTGCAGTTCCAATTTGGGGTGCCTGTTGCCAACAATTAGCAATTGCTAAGCACTTGCTAATCTCCCTTTTTAAATTAGGAGGACAAACTGCAGGTGCAGACCTTGTGGGGTGAGGCAACAAAATTGAAGCTGATATTGGGGAGGGGGGTTACTATAAAGAACCTTTCTCTGGACATTTTTACATATGTAAGCTTTTTTAAAAAGCAAGAACTTAAAGTGAATAATGTTGGTAAGGCAAAAGTGTGAAAATAGTGTATAAGTAATAATGTTGGTAAGGTGAACGTATGACTATGGTGTGTCAGTGAAGCTCACAAAGCATGTTTTCGGGTTTTGTCCTCATGGGCTTCTACTTTGAAGTGGGAGGTGTGCTTTAATGGAATAATAGGGAGGCCCCACGATTAGTCACAGAAAACTACTGACAGTTAAGATTGCAGAAAGTTTTTTTTTTTTTTTTTTGTAGAGACAGAGTCTCACTTTATCACCCTTGGTAGAGTGCCGTGGCGTCACACTGCTCACATCAACCTCCAGCTCTTGGGCTCAAGCGATTCTCTTCCCTCAGCCTCCCGAGTAGCTGGGACTACAGGCGCCCGCCACAGCGCCCGGCTATTTTTTTGTTTTGCAGTTCGGCCGAGGCCAGGTTTGAACCCGCCACCTTCGGTATATGGGGCCGGC
>CAUYON010037219.1:0-14173 GCA_963573935.1 Arctocebus calabarensis | reverse complement strand
AAAAAAAAATGGCCGGGCGTTGTGGTGGGCGCCTGTAGTCCCAGCTACTTGGGAGGCAGAGGCAGGAGACTCGCTTGAGCCCAGGAATTGGAGGTTGCTGTGAGCTGTGATGCCACAGCTCTCTACCCAGGGAGACAGCTTGAGGGTCTGTCTCAAAAAAAAAAAAAAAAAAAGAAAGAAAGAAAAGAAAATGCTAAGGTAAAGGTAAAATCCACATTACGTCCTGGAGCCCATAGCTCTGTGGCTAAGGTGCCAGCCACATACACCAGAGCTTGGCAGGTTTGAACCTGGCCTAGGCCTGCTAAACAACAATGACAACTACAACAAAAAATAGCTGGGCATTGTGGCAGGCGCCTGTAGTCCCAGTTATGTGAGAGGCTGAGACAACAGAATCGCTTAAGCCCAAGAGTTTGAGGTTGCTGTGAGCTGTGACGCCAAAGCACGCAACTTAAGAGGGCAACACAGTAAGACTGTCAAAAAAATAAAAAAAATTAAATCCACATTACCTGGCTTTCAGGTTAACTACAAACTGTTCTCTCTGAATCAGAGTACCCTGTTCCCCATTCACTCAATTCTATCATTGCCAAAGACCACAGGACAAAAGGGAAAGATTCAGAGAGACTTTCTGCTAGACACTTATACATGGAACAGAAAATAAATCCCATCTCAGCCATTTCATACAGTTAATCTGAACTGGATACAAATCACTTCCAGCTGTGCATTGCTTCCTTCCTAGGAGAAAAGCAAACATCATACCTTGATGTAGGACTCAATTTACTTAGAACCCAGAATTTAAGGCTGGGAAGGAAGGATCCAGTTGAAGGACAAAATACTGGGGAGAACAGGAATAACATCTTACAAGGAAGGGTATTTCAACAAAGATAATGCAAATTTGGGAGAAAGAATATAAGACAAATGTGCTTTATCAGAACCAGAAAGGAATTAGAAACACATCCTTGCTCTGTCACCAGGCCTATAGTGCAATGGCCTTACCCTAGCTCACAGCAACCTCAAACTCCTGGGATCAAGCAATCCTCTTCCCTCAGCCTCTAGAGTACCTGGAACTATGGGTGAGTGCCACCACGCCCAGGAGCTTATTTTTCTATTTTTACAGAGACAGGTCTCTCTTGCTGAGGATGGTCTCAAGTTCCTGGCCTCAAGTGATGTTCTCGCCTTGGCCTCCCAGAGTGCTAGGATTACAGGCCAAAATTAAACTTTTTGCCCAAGAAAACAGAAATGCCTTGGAGGCAGGCTAGAAGAAAAAGTTCCAAGAGTAAGGAAACTATGCAGAAAATGGCAAAAGAGATCAACTAGAAGTTTCCTTCAGCTAGACAAGGAATAAAGTGGTTCCTAGAGGTTACACAGGAATACAGAAATAGGAAGATAAAAAGCCAAAGACTTGAATTCAGAGGATATGTTAAAACAGATAGATTTCAGTACCCAAAGGCTCTAGATATGAGAAACTCTGGTGAGGGAAGTAAGGCAAAAATAGATAGGCATTCAGAGTGAGTAAAAAATGACTACAATGAAGTATGGCAAAAACCATTCAAAGGCAAACACAAGATCCTTGCAGTTACAGTGTAAAATGACTTCAAAGGGAAGGAGTCAGAGAAACTCATTTCCAAGGGCATGAAAAGGTAGAGAGGTCTATGGGGGGAGAGGGGGAAAGAGCTAAGAAGAACTGAAAGGAAGGGGACTCTTCTCACAAGTGATAGTGATATTATGAAAAGATATCTCTTCTCTGTTTTGTCACAGAATGAGAGATAAGAGTCTCTGGCACAACCTCACACATAAAGTCCAAAAGAGGTTTGGAATAGCAACAGTCACACAAAGAAAAACTCTTGGGAGGCAAGTAAGTTTCTCTCTGGCTTAATCTAAGTAGGAAAAAAAAATGTCCTAGAAAATTCAGATTCAGAGCAGAAAAGAAAGTGGTAGTAAAAAGGGTACTAAGGACTAAATCTTAGGCAAAGGAGGAGTTCAAATAAGCAAGGGTCTTTGAAAGACAGTCCTGTTGTCCTTCCAAAAAAAGCTGTCAGATTCGCAAATTGGGGTAGTTGGCCATTAAGTCTTCTAGAAGTGGAAATCCTTAAGAGGATCAACAGAAAGGAATTCTCAGGAAATTCCCTTTCAGAACTCATGAATATGAAGCTTGCACTCAAGAAACTGTATGAATGATCTAAATGTATCTCAGGCTAAATTGAGATAACAAATACAAATCCACTCCTAGGTAGAAGAAAGGTAAATCAGCTGGCCTTGGAATAAAAGGGTGGTGGGTCAGAGATTCCAGAAAAGATGCCACGTTATGGCTTGTTTGGGAGGGAACTTGACTGATATAATCCAGATTTCCTGAGGTCAAAGATGCTAAATGTCATAAATGGATATTGACTGTTTCTACTTGGGCTGGGAACAGGAATCTAAGATGAAAAGTGGGATGAGTGTTCCAGAGCAGTTGGCAGAGGCCTCTCTGAGGAAGATAAAAGGATTTAATATGGGCCTTCTCAATATGGGGTCAAGTGGAAGAAGAAAGAGAATTTTCCATTTGCTTGGACTGTGGGGAAGATATGATTAAGGTCTAAGTAAGGATTGTCTTCCACTAAGAAACAGGAAAAGTCAATTAGAAGCTGGGTAAAGACGTCTCTCCTAGGGGGCAGGGGGCGCCGATCCAGGCACAATAATATCCTTAAGTTCACGCTCCCTAAGATGGGGGTAAAAGCAGGTGTAATAGAAGGGTCAAAAAGAAGAAGAGGTTAACTCCCAGCGGTCTCCCTGGGAGGGCTGCGGATGGGAGCGTGAGTCTGAGGTTCTAAAGGGCAGGACTTAACTCCAGAAGCTCGATCCCACCCCACTCTTCCCTCCAGCTGCGGGAGAAGGCTAAAAGCGGGTGTCCCCGGTCGGCGCGCCGCCTCACCTTGTAGAAGGCCCCGTTGGAGCCGCGCACCTCGACGGGCAGTCCCGGCTCCACATCCCCCCCAGAGGCCAGGCCGCCCATGGCGCCGCCACCGCCTCCGACTCCCCCGGCGGCGGCGGCGGCGGCGGCAGCAGGAGTCTGAGTGCGGGCTGGGCCAGGCCCCCGGCGTCTCCCCGGAGGAGGAGCCGGAGGGGGAGCAGCAGGGGGCGGGAGACGGGCCGGCCCCACGGCGGCCCTGCCACAGCCAACAAGCAGGGGGCCGGGGCCGGGCCGCTCCCCGTCCGCCGCCGCCGCCTTGGTCTCCGCCACCGTGAGGGAAACGGCCACCGCCGCCGCTGCCTTCGTCACCTCAGCTTCCGCCCGCCGCCGCCCCCGCTGCTGCCTCAGTCCCGGGACCCGCGGCTGCCGCTGCCGCTCCACGGCCTCCACCTCCCCTGCCGCCGCCGCCTACTGCGCAGGCGCGCCGGGCACCCGCCCGCCGCGCGCGGGGCCCCGAGGGCCACGGCGCAGGCGTCAAGGCTGGCGATCCAGCTCGCGCTCGCCAGCGCATCAGGGTTTCCACATTCCCTTTCACTCTCTCACGCCCCCTCCTGGTCGCTTTTTTGCGCTTGCGCAGAACAAGATTAGCCCTCTTTTCTTCGCCATCCTATCCCTCCACTAACCCAGCTCTTCCTTGCCGGCCCCACAACACTGAGAGCTAACCAATCGCGGAGAGGGAGGGGCCAGGCGCTCTCTGCCGGATTGGATTTCAGCTGCTAGTCAGACCACACCCACTCCGCCGCGGAGAGCGCCGCCGGGCTCCGGCGAGTTAGGGATGGGCATGCGCCTGAATGACTGCTTGGTCACTCTTCCCCACCTTTGTCTTTCTTCATGCGCAAGCTCCAAAGAAAAAAAAGAGGAGGAGTCGAAAAGACAAAGTGTTGGTGCGCAAGCCGGGAGCTTTACTGTCCCTGCACATGTAATTAAGCATCGTTCACTGTGTGCTGCAGAAGATTTGAGTGTCAAAGGTTCTTTCCTTGAGAAGCTTCAGATATAATTTCAACGCAATACCGAACAGCAGATGCAACTTAGCTTGCCACAAGATTCCACAGCTAAATGCTGAGGGAAAATTGTCATGGAGTAAAGGGAATAGCGGGAAAACTTTCAATCCTTTCTTTCCCTTCCTTTTTTTTTGTACAGTCTCACTCTTATCACTCTCAGTAGTGAGCTGTGACGTCACAGCTCACAGCAACCTCCAACTCTCGGGCTCAGGCGATTCTCTTGCCTCAGCCTCCCGAGTAGCTGGGACCACAGGCACCCGCCACAACGCCCGGCCATTTTTTTGTTGTTGCCGTTCTGCCGGGGCGGGTCTGAACCCGCCACCCTCGATATATGGGGCTGGCACCCTACTCACTGAGCCACAGGCGCCGCCCTTTTTTAACTCCAAAATGTTTTCCAGGAAACACTTAAGAGTCTTGAATTAAGACATGTATTGTTTGGGTAGAAGCGAGTAGTAAAAAAGTACAGAAATTAGAATCAGACATTTACTTATTAGCAAATAATCCTGCCACCACATTCCAATCACTGTGTACTTAGCTAGAAATACAAAGACAAAACATGGTCCATGATTTCTTGGAATTTATAACATACTAGGGAAGAGGCAGACAAGCATATAAATGCATATAGTTCCATTGAAGATGTCATAGAGGCCGGACATGGTGGCTCATGCCTGTGGTCCTTTCACTTTGGGAGGATAAGGCAGAAAAATCGCTTCAGCTCAGGGATTCCAAACCAGCCTGAGCAAAAGCAAGACCCCATTTCCACTAAAAATGGAAAAATTAGCCAAGCTTTGTGGTGGACGTCTGTAGTTCCAGCTACTTGGGAGGCTGAGACAGGAGGATTGCCTGAACCAAGGAGTTTGAGGTTGCTATGAGCTAGGCTGACGCTACTTCACTCTAGCCCAGGCAATAGGCTCTTGTCTCAAAAAAAAAAGGAAAAGAAAAGAAAGACAAAGAAAGAGCAAACAAGTAATACAATAGTGCAGAGGAGCAGAAAGAACATGATCTTTGGGCTCGGCGCCTGTGGCTCAACGAGCTAAGGCGCCGGCCACGTACACCTGAGCTGGCGGGTTCAAATCCAGCCCCCGGGCCCGCCAAACAACAATGACAGCTGCAACCAAAAAATGGCCGGGTGTTGTGGCGAGCGCCTGTAGTCCCAGCTACTTGGGAGGCGGAGGCAGGAGACTCGCTTGAGCCCAGGAATTGGAGGTTGCTGTGAGCTGCAATGCCACAGCACTCTATCCAGGGTGACAGCTTGAGGCTCTATCTCAAAAAAAAAAAAAAATAGCTGGGTGTTGTGGCGGGTGCCTGTAGTCCTAGCTACTGGGGAGGCCGAGGCAAGGGAATTGCCTAAGCCCAGGAGTTGGAGATTGCTGTGAGCTGTGTGATGCCGCGGCACTCTACCATGGGCTATAAGGTGAAACTCTGTCTCTACAAAAAAAAAAAAAAAAAAAAAATTATAGGAAATATTACAAAAAAAACTTTATGTCAAAAATTTAAAAGTTTGGCTAGGCAGGGTGGTTCACACCTGTAATCCGAGCACTCTGGGAGGCCGAGGTGGGTGGATTATTTGAACCCAGGAGTTCCAGACCAGCCTGATTAACAGTGAGAACCCCTCTCTACTAAAAATAGAAAAACTAGTCAGGCATGGTGGCACATACCTGTAGTCACAGGTACTCAGGAGGCTGATACAAGAGTATTGCTAAAGTCCAAGAGTTTGAGGTTGCTGTGAGCTATGATGCCACAGCACTCTACCCAGGGTGACAGAGTGAGACTCTATCTCAAAAAAAAAAGAAAAAATTAAAAGTTCAGATTAGATAAATTCCTTCAAGGCCACAAACCACCAAAGCTCACTAAAGAAGAATAGGGTTGTCTGAATATCCTTATAATTATCAAAATTGAATCTGTAGTTCAAAACCTACCCTCATAGAAAACTTTAAGCACAGATGCCATCTCGGCAAAGTCTACAAACATTTAAAAAAGAAATAATACTAATCCTATGTAAAAAAAACTCAGAAAATAGAAAAGGATATACTTCCCAACTCATTTTATGAGATCATAACCCTGATGTCAAAACCAGATCCAAACAGTCTGAGTGAAGTAAACTATAGACAATTGTGACATATAAACAGACATAAATACTCAACAAAATATGAGTTTAAAATAACTAGCAACATATAAAAAGAATAATAATAGGTCATGATCAAGTGAGGTTTATACTGGGAAAACTTAGTTCAATATTCGCAAATCAATGTAATCTGCCACATTAACAGTCTTTTTCTTGAGACAGAGCCTCAAGCTGTGGCCCTGGGTAGAGTGCTGTCATATCACAGCTCACAGCAACCTCCAACTCGTGGGCTCAAGCGATTCTTCTGACTCTGCCTCCTAAGTAGCTGGGACTACAGGCGCCGGCCACAACGCCTAGCTATTTTTTTTTTGGGGGGGGGGGAGAGGTTGCAGTCATCATTGTTGTTTGGCAGGCCCGGGCTGGATTCAAACTTGCCAGTTCAGGTGTATGTGTCTGGCACCTTAGCCACTTAAGCCACAGGCGCCGAGCCCACATTAACAGTCTTGAGAAAAATGCATTATCACATTGATGCAGAAAAAGCATTTGCAACATTCAACATTTACCCATGATAAAAATTCAGAAAACCAAGATTAAAAGGATAAATCCTCAACCATTATCAGGCCATCTATGAAAAATCCTACAAATAAAAAAATTATTACCTAATGGTGAGAAAGTGAATGCTTCTGTCCTCAGATCAGGAATAAAACAAGAACGTCATTCTTTTTTTGTTTTTTTGAGATAGTGTCTCACTCACTCTGCCCAGGGTAGAGTGCCATGGCATTATGGCTCATAGCAATCTCAAACTCTTGGGTTAAAGTGATCCTCTTGCCTCAGCCTGCCAAGTAACTGGTACTATAGGTACCTGCCATAACACCCAACTAGTTTTTCTATTTTTAGTAGAGACAGGGTCTCTCCTGCTCAGGCTGGCCTTGAACCCCTGAGCTCAAGCAATATACCTGTCTCAGCTTCCCAGAATGCTAGGTCTACAGGCGTGAACCACCATGCCTAGCCAAGAATATTATTCTTCCTACTCCTGTTACATTATACCAAGGATACCAACCAGTACAAAAAGGCAAAAAAAAAAAAAGTAAAAGACATCCAGATTAGAAATGAAGAATCAAAACTGTTTATTTACATCTTCTTGTTTACATAAAACATGACAAGTTATCTACAAAAAAGCAATAAGTATTAATACATAACGTAAGCTGAGGAAGGTCAGAGGATACAGGATCAACATAAAAAAAAATCAATTATGGCTGGGAACAGTGGCTCATGCCTGTAATCCTAGACCTCTGGGAGGTCAAGGCAGGTGGAATGTAATCCTAGACCTCTGGGAGGCCAAGGCAGGTGGAGCTCACAGGTTCTAGACTAGCCTGAGCA
This sequence comes from Arctocebus calabarensis, assembly GCA_963573935.1. Classification (NCBI taxonomy): domain Eukaryota; kingdom Metazoa; phylum Chordata; class Mammalia; order Primates; family Lorisidae; genus Arctocebus; species Arctocebus calabarensis. The sequence goes on along the minus strand of CAUYON010037219.1, from coordinate 6,780 downwards.
ACAGTGAGACCTCACCTCTAAAAATAGCTGGGTGTTGTCGCAGGCATCTATAGTCCCAACTACTCGGGAGGCTGAGGCAAGAGAATCACTTAAGCCCAAGAGTTTAAGGCTGCTGTGAGCTATGACAGCACAGCACTCTACTGAGGGTGACAAAGTGAGACTCTGTCTCAAAAAAAAATCAATTACCTTTCTATAAAACAGCACTGAATGTTAAATCTACTAAGGGTAGCATATAAATATCTTAACATAATAACTATGAAAATGCAGTGAAGGCTATGTTAACCAGTTTGATGTAAGTATTTCAAATTGTATATAAAACCAGCACATCGTACCCCATAATTGCATTAATTTACATAGCTATCATTTAATAAAAAAAAGAATTCATTTCAAAGAAAAATATAAAAATGTGTATACATTAAAAAAATAAATAAAATAGCACTGAGCAATGGGAAATTGGAATACAAAAAAAAAACCCATTTATAATAATAAGAACATAAAACACTTAGGAACAAAGTAAACAAAGTATGTATAAGACCTATACATTATAAACCACAAAATATTACTAAGATAAATTTTAAAAGACACAAATACAAAGAGATACATCATGTTAATGAATTAGAAGGCTCAATATTATCAGTGTATCAATGATGAACAGATTCAATGCAATAACATATAAAATCACTGCAGGCTTTTGTGCACAAATTCCCAAGCTGCTTCTAAGATTTACATGAAAATATCCAGGACCTAAAATAGCCTAAACATTATGAAAAGGAAGAACAAAGTTGGAAGACTCACACTACCTGACCTGAATACTTAATATAAAGCTATTTTAATTAAACAATATAATATCAGCATATAGATTTATGCATCTGTGTTCAATTGTTTTTGACAAGAGTGCCAAGGTAAGCCATAGAAAAAGATTGTCTTTTTAAAAATGCTACTGGAACAATTGACTATGAACATACACCATATTAAAAATCTTAAACTCTGGCTAGGTGTGCTGGCTCACACCTGTAAGCCTAGCACTCTGGGAGGCCAAGGTGGGAGGGTTGCTTAAGCTCAGGAGTTCAAAATCAGCCTAAGCAAGAATGAGACTCCATCTCTACTAAAAATAGGAGAAAAAAAAAAAAACTAGCTGGGCAATGTGGAGGGCACGTATAGTTCTAGCTACTCGTGAGGCTGAGGCAAGAAGATTCCTAAAGCCCAAGAGTTGGAGGTTGTTGTGACCTACAATGATACCACAGCATTCTACCTGGGGCAAAAGAGTGAGACTCTGTCTCAACAAATAAATAAATAAATAGAAATCTTAACTCATTATTTGTCATAGGCCTACATATAAAGAGCTAAAATTATAAATCTCCTGAAAGAAAACATATGAGAAAATCTTTGTTACCCTGGGTTAGAAATTTGTTAAATAGGACATAAAAAGCATAAACCATAAAAGAACTTGATAAACTGGGCTTCATCAAAATTAAAAACATCTATTCTTCAAAACACACTGTTAAGGCTCAGTGCCCATAGCACAGTGGTTACGGTGCTAGCCATATACACCAAGGCTGACAGGTTCAAACTCAGCTCAGGCCAGCTAAACAACAATGACAATAGCAACAAAAAATAGCCAGGCATTATAGCTGATGCCTGTAGTCCCAGCTACTTGGGAGGCAGAGGCAAGAGAATAGCTTAAGTTCAAGAGTTGGAGGTTGCTGTGAGCTGTGATGACACAGCACTCTACTGAGGGCGACATAGTAAGACTGTGTCTCAAAAAAACAAACAAACAAACAAAAAAAAAACACTGTTAAGAAAAAGCAAGACACAACCTAAGAGTAGATACTTGGAAAACAAATAGCTGATAAAAAAAATCCTGCATCAAGAATATTTAAAGAACTCTTGCAATTTAATAACAAAATGACAAAGGATTACAAAAGTTCACCAAAGAATATATGCAGATGAGAAAAAATAACATGATGTTCAACAATGTTAATCATTAGAGAAATACAAACTAAAATCACAATGAGATCCCCTTACTTACCTACCAGAAAGAAAGACTCACCATAGCAAGTGAGGAGAAACACCTAGAACTCAGACCTCGCTGATGGGAAAACAAAATAGTTCAGCCATGTTGGAACACAGTTTAGTAGTGTCTTATAAAGTATTTGACCCTGGGAGTAAAGTCCTCTCAAGTTTATTTATTTTCTGAATAAATAGATAATACAAAAAAACAAGAGTTGAGTGAGAATGAAGTATTGATAAGAGGAAGAATCTGATAACAGGCAGTATCAAGGCAGATTTGTAAGATTCTGAGAAGAAATAAGAAGAGAGAACAGAAAATAGTGTGAAGATTTACAGCGTTTACCACAAAGTGAGGGCAGACGAGAACATGGTGGGTACATGGCTGGGTAGAGTTAAAGGTCACTAGCAAAGCTTTGTTGTCTGTACTGAGTCCAGTAAACCAGGTAGGGTAATCTCCCTGAGGTTAAAAAAAAAAAAAAAAGGCCAAATTTCAGGCTGAAAAGGCCCCAGATAAACAGGAAACACCAACACTTACATCTATTCTGGTGAAAATACAAAAGCCCACGAGGGGGGAGAAAAAGTCCTAAAAACTTCCTGAAAGGAGAGAGGAAAGGAATGAGAATGGGCCTAGCACTTCTCACTAGCAAGCCAGGAGGCTGGAAGGCCAAAACAGATCTAAGAACAAGAATGATCAGTGTCTCAAAGCCAAGTAAAGAACACAGTGATTGGAAAAGGCTGCCAGAAGGAAGCCTCATATGTATATAACAGAGCATGTCATCAGACCTGAGGCATGTTCACATGTCTTAGGGGCTCTAAGAAAGGCACCTGGGTGCCTACCAGAGGCCAACCCCTTACCAGCCAAGCTAGTTCCCTTTTCCCTGGCTTGACTCACCTGGATGGCTCTGCATTGGGGATCCTCTGTCTGTCATCCCAGACTCTTCTGGTCCCAACCTGAAGATCCCATCTGATACCCTGTTCAGAGGAAATGGCAGGGGACTTTGTTATGAATGCTAAAGACACTCTAGAACTGAAGCCCTTCCCCAGAGGCTGAAGATGGCCCCGATCTCAGTGACTGCCCCATGCACACAGGTATTTGCCCCTCAGTACATAGCAGGTGAAGACACAAGCATCCTGTCCAGCATCCAAATGGGACTATGAATAACTTGACAGAGGGACCTTAGCCCAAACTCAGAGAGTTTCCACAGAGGGTTTCCAATGCCCCTGAGCCCACAGTAGCTCAGAAAGGGAGACACTACTGAGTTCATTCTACATCACACTGTACAGCTATCCCTCACCCACAGACAACAAGTGGCTGTAGTTCTCAAGCATGACATCCCTGTAGAGGTTCTTCTGAGCAGAGTCCAGTTCCTGCCACTCCTCCAGGGTGAAGTCCACAAACACATCCTTGAAAGTCAATGATTCCTGTAACATCACATTCCTCTTTAACACAAAGGGATCATCCCAGAGGACTGGGATGTGACACCTCAGCACATGGAGGGCTTATTCTGTGCCTGTTCTAAGTTCTTTACATGTACTGAAGATTGTCTGTCACCACCACCCTAGGAGAAACTTGACAGCTGAGGAAGATGAGGTGCACAGAGCCTAAAGTAACTAGCCCAGGTCACACAGCCTGGAACGAGGAGTTCAAATCCACCCAATCTGGCTTCAACATCTGCCTTTTTCTATATAACTGTTCTTATGCTATTCACTTGTCATAATTTGTCATTGTACATCACATAAAGGATTTATCTGACTAAAATTATTTTAAACTTTATAGGAGAAACAGACAGCCTGTTTAGAAATACCTTACCCTATAAATTCATTCATTCACCACATACTGAATAGAAACCAAACTGGTAAGTCCTGTGGATCTAAAGACTAGTAAAAAAAAAGTCTCTTGAATTCAAAGAGCTTCAGCATGGTAGAGAAAGAAAAACATGACTTACAGACGGATAGATGAAAGGGAGGGAGGAAGGGGGCCTCCCTTACAGGGACAATGACAGATGTAAAACAGGGTCTATATGGCCCAGAGAGGAGGAAGTCAGTTATGCTGGGGGCTGACAGAGCAAGCTGCTCAGGGCATACAAAGCTGGAATAAACCATTCTAAACATAAGTAATCAATCATGACAAACAGTCCTAACGGTAGTTCATCAAACATGAGACAAGAACAGGAAGCCAGAGGGTCTGTGGCCTTGGTAGCTGACTGAGGCAAAAAGGGAAAGGGTCTGTTTTCCTTGTCACCATTAAACAAGAACTCAATCCTCAAAGTGCCCTAATTCTTATCAAAGACCAGTAAGTCACCTGTTTACGCTCTGGATCTTATCCTCTCATGTCCACACTTGGTCATCTTAAGTTCAAAGAGACATGTTGCACCCACAAGGCCGAAATCAGCCATATCAGGCACCAGTTTACTCAGCTGTACAGAATAGGAGATAGGAATGTCAGTGTGCCAATAGGTGGTGACAGGCAGGTTTCTCCAGTAGGAGGGCTTCTCAGAGCAACCAGAGCTCTTAGCCCAAATGCCCTCCCCCGTGAATGCTCAGGTGCCCAGGAATAAAACTATACAGCTGAGCACAGAGATCATATGGTTTAGAAACCCTAACCTTCTCCATATACCAGTATCTCTTTTAATAGCTCCATTGCCATGGCTTCCAGGCTAAATGACATGTCCAGTTATAAGAACAACAATGTACTCAGGAAACCCAAATCTGTGGCTTCCTACTAGCTATTTATAGTTTATTCACATCCCCCCAGTCCATAGTTAGTTTCCCAATAAAGAGTTATTTTTTATCTGAAGTAATGCCATCAGGTGTGATGCTATGAAACATATATTTGGTCATGTCCTATCTGCTGACAAAAAAGTTCTTAAAACCCTTACAACTCCCTCTGGAGTGATAATAGTGTCTTTTGTATGCTACTGAGTTGACAGAAGGCTGGCAACCCCTAGTTAGCTTCAGGGTGAGGGCTGGTCACTGAAAAACCAAAGCAGGATTAGAGGGTTAGGACTTTCAGCCCCTCAAAGCCTCCCAGTAGAGGAGAGGAGCTGAAGGTTCAGTTGATCACCAATGACCAATATTTTAATCAATCATGGTTACATAATGAAGCCTCAATAAAAATCTAAAAGAATAGGGTTTAGAGGTTCAGCGCCTGTGGCCCAATGGGCTAAGGCGCCAGCCACGTACATCTGAGCTGGCGGGTTCAAATCCAGCTCGGGCCTGCCAAACAACAACGACAGCTGCAACCGAAAAATGGCCGGGTGTTGTGGCAGGCGCCTGTAGTCCCAACTACTTGGGAGGCAGAGGCAGGAGACTCGCTTGAGCCCAGGAATTGGTGGTTGCTGTGAACTCTATCCAGGGTCACAGCTTGAGGCTCTGTCTCAAAGAAAGAAAAAAAAAAAAAAGAATAGGGTTTAGGTTAATATGTTAGCATAGCAGTATTCCCAGATAGTTTTTTTGTTTGTTGGGAGGTTGGGCTTTGGGGGGACAGAGTTAATACTTTGCATGAAATATCTTTTAACAGTGAAATTGCTTTCTCTTTTGTCTTGTGATTTTTTTTTGAGGTGAAATTTAAGTTTTTGTGTGAGTAGTACTATTATACCTATCTTGAGTGTCTTGCTTGTACTGTATCACATCATACCTTTCTTTAATTCTTAATAAACTGTTTAAAATTTTTAAAAGAAGAAGAAGATACTCTGTGTCTTGTGAAGCCACTTTGTTATTTTCAGGGATCCCAATAAGGTGAATATTGGTTTTCTTCAAATTATCCCAGCGCTGTCTGAGAGAATGATCTGTTTTTGTCCTTCATTTCTCTTCCTCTTTGAAAGATTGGGAGCATTTGAAAGCATTGTCTTCAATGTCAGAAATCTTTTCTTCTGCTTGCTCCATTCTGTTGCTGAGGGATTCTAGTGTATTTCTCAGATCTTTGAGGGCTACAACTTCTTGTCTCAATGTGTCAAAATCTTTGGTCATTTTCTCTTTGAATTCATTAAATTCTGAGACATCTTTTGGATTACTGTTTAAAATTCTAATTCCACCTCTCTTCCATTCTATTGATCTTATTTGCTATCCAGATTCTGAATTTGATTTCTGACATCTCAGCCATTTGTTTATGCATGGGATCTTGTGCTGTCTGCCTTGTCATTCCTTGGGGGAGTTGATCTACTCTGATTATTCATGTTTCCAGAGTTTTTCTGTTGATTCTGCCTCATGACTGTTTTTCACCATTGCCTCTGGCTGTTATTGGTCCTTTCTATTGGGCCTTTACGTTCCCTAATTGACTGCTTCAATTCTTTTTTTTTTTAATGTAATACTGTTTATTTAACTTCAAAAACATTTCAGCATTCTAAACATACAAAAAATAACAGAACATTGCAAATGTGTTTAAGTACAAAAGGTTCTTGAACTTTCATTGATGCAGTGGCTCTTCCACTTGCCTCTTCGCCAACAATGAAGAGTTCTACAGTTTGCTTTAAAACAAACAGTTTAAAAACTACTGCACTTAACTAAGAAAAAATCCAAACACTTCTCATTCCAGCTGACCCCCCTTTGTCCACAGCTAAGAATGGCAGCAGAATGCTATGTCACTATATACAAAAACAAGACAACCTGAAGCTCAATGGATGCCCACCACAGTGTCAACAGGTCCAGCTCACAGTGCACGCCCTGAGCTATGGCACCCCCTGAAGGGCATCTTTCCCCATGGCCTTAACGCCAAGCAAGGAGCAGCAAGAGTTGGTTCTCGGTTGTTTTGTTCTTTTTACAAACTATAGA
>CAUYON010037214.1:0-13853 GCA_963573935.1 Arctocebus calabarensis | reverse complement strand
ATTCTCTTGCCTCAGCTTCCCTAGTAGCTGGGACTACAGGCGCCCGCCACAGCGCCCGGCTATTTTTTTGTTTTGCAGTTCAGCCGAGGCCGGGCTTGAACCCGCCACCTTCGGTATATGGGGCCGGCGCCCTACTCCCTGAGCCACAGGAGCCGCCCCGTATTATTTCAATAGAGCAAAACTTTAGTTTTCTATCTGACCCCTGGAAATTGATTTGCTAACCCACGCCAGATTTCCTTTTGGGTCTGATTACCAATTCTGCATTGATTTAATGAAGACAGTTTGCGTGAAACAGTGACTGATTTTTACAGGGATTGTGGAACCCTTAGGGTGGTGCAGTGACGGTTTGAGGTAGTCACTGAGATAGTTAAAGAGATTAAGTGCAAGTAAAGTTTTAGCCGGAAAGGAAAAGATTTTTATCAGTTTAGACAACAAACTAGGCTTCATCCTAGTACCTGTAAGCAATATGGAAATGCGGAGAGTGATTTCATACACAACTTTTGAGGGGTGTCAAAAGTTCTGGGAAGCTCCCAGGGACATGCTCAACTCTGTTCCCCTACCACGCGCCCGTGTCAACTCATATTTATCTGTCCACATCAGAAAAGTCCCAGGGATGGTAATCAGTCCTCCAGAACAACCCACCTGCAAAGTCTTAATGCCTGTAAAGTCTTGATCCCAGAAAAGCCCAGGTCACCCTGATCCACGCCTGCCCCAAATAGTCTAAGCACGTCTGCAAGTCACCCTGTTCCCGTCTAGGTAACTGCCTGGCCCATCACAACCCTCTCTACATCAGGCATTCCAAATCCATACAGCAGCTTTCTGTTCTCATGGTCCAAAAAGGACGGCAGTAGCTGGTTTCTCCGGGAAGCAGGTGCCACCCAACATCGCCACTTTCCTCGGTCCATTAATGTTCTTCCAGCCTGAAGTTTTCTTTTCCCTACATCTCAGCACACCTTCCTCTTGATATGCAAATATTATTAGGACTTAAACTAACTCATGGTCAAACTGAGCAATTTTTGCTTTTAATTTCGAAAGACAGCTAACGTCTCTCCTACCAAGGGGTTATGACCAGATATTGAACACATTCCCTTCCAAAAAGTATCCTCACTATTAGATTCTGTATATAATGTTGAATTTGTTGTGCTGCATTAAAGCATCACAGACGTAACTAACATACAATGTATAAATCACATAAAATGCACAAATCTTTTCTGGAAAGTAGTTTCTGCTGAATTCAGAATTCTTTTTCTCACTATATTGTTTAGTTTCACTTAATTTCATTTTGACAGATGCTGACTGTGTAACAACAAAAATGCCTATTTCGTGGCACTGCTACCCTTCAAGACTGATCGCAAATAAGTGTTCTTGGAAAGGTGTATGTTTTCCATTAAACGACACTTTTCTCTTGCTTGCCCCAGAGACTTTCCAGAAATTTATGTCCTTGGTAAATTGGATACTACTGCAGGATCTTGTGGGCACATGACCTTTCTTTGGTCAACCGCTACACAAATGAGCTAAGTAGCAAATTGGCTTTTTGTGTATACTCTCTGCACAAATCAAATATTCCAGCTTCAAATCTTTTCCTGATTTTATTTGTTCAGATTAGGCTGGAAGTTAGTGATTGTCTCAGACAAATATATACTTGTATCACTTTATGCCCTAAGAGGAACAGCAACATGAAGTTAACACAAATCGCATCACAGAAACAGTTACAAGGGAAAAGGCAATTTAAACAAAGTCATTTTCAAGTTATTTAAGGTGTGTTTGCTTAGTGCAAAAGACAATTGTTTTCCTAATTTGTATAGTTACTATTTGTTGAGACTATTTTCTTTAGGGTTGTCAGTGAAGTTGTTTCATGTGTGACTTACACTGCCCTTCTTTTTAAAATAACATGTGTGAGTTTCTTTTTGAAAAAAAAATAATATCCAAATTATGTCAGTCATTGTAGTGCATTTCAACAAATGTGAAGTATAAACTAATAAATATTTGTTTTCTTGCTTAAATTTAACTCTGAAATATATGCAGAGATCTGCAAATAGAAATTAAAATAGAAATTTGATAAAAATAATTGCTGGTAAAAACCTTAAAAAATTTTTTAGAGGAAGAAGAGATTTAACTATTGGCTTTAAATGAAATAATAACATATCATTCTAACACCTTTAGAGTTGAAACAAATTAAACCATTGTTTTATGACATTTTACTATCATCTTTGCATTTTTTCTGCTTATATACAAATATAGGAATTTGAATTTGTGTTCATAGATACCTTTTTTTAAAAACACTTTGAGTATTATTGAAAATCTGCTTTCAAGACATTGTATTGGCAGCTTGAAACCAGCAGCGCTAGAAATATGTAAAACGCACAAATTGCTAAACTCCAAATGGAGATCCCTCCCCAAACACGAGCCAGTTTTTAGACATTGACCAGCATTTCATTATAGGAATGTAACACCCTGTATTACACATATTAAATTAAACCATATAGCATTTAATTGTTTTTTTCAGAAATATAAAAATATGTAATAGAAATATTATAGTAAATGTCATTTTTTTAACCAATTTTTTTCCTTTAAGGATGTTTTGACAAGGGAAAAAAGGATAAAGAGACATGGTGGTGGGAACACTTCCTTTGAAGTAGTATTTGTCTCAGCAAAACTAGTTGGGAATGTTAATGTGAATTCTAACAAGAAAAAGAAACAGAAAACTTATTGTGAGAGTATTTCATATAAATTGATCCTCATGCTTTTCAAAGAAGAAAACGACCAGAAACTTGTGTTGTGCAAAATTCAAGTTAGTATTTTCACCCCTTTGCTCAGCTATATTTTATTCAGTAATTTTCCAACTTGTACTTTCGTACTTCCATATTCTTGGTCTTGTTAACAATTTTCTGTTAAATAAGTTGTTCTACCTCCATATATTTATCATGCCCTAAGTTCAGTGTACGGTTGGTAGATTTTTAGATTGCCTAGTAAAATTTGCAGTCATTTTTCTGGAGCTGACATTAGAACATTAGGGCTGACATTTAGAACATTATTTAGTTCTAAAATGTGAACTAATCTGACATAGTTGATAGGTCTTGGCAAAGAAACATTTGCCTAGGAAACTCCAGATTTTCTAAGAATCTACAAGCCTATCAGATGAGCTTGTTCTTTAGAAAGATTCTCACAAAGTGGACAGAGTGAAGGAAGCCATGGAATAGTGAGAAGGACAGATGACCAGAGGTCGGCTGACAGACCCTTTCCATCTTGTTCATTGATCACAATTGAGTTGTCTTTATACCCATGCGTAGCCTCTTCCGTCTCCAAACTCTAGAGCCAGTTTTAATCCAGGGCAGTGAAGTCTTACTTCCTTCCAGACTAGCTGTCTTTGAGAACTAAGTCTTATACTAAATCTCTACCAAAATAAAGATGATTGTGATTAATTGAGCCAAGTAGGTTTTCTTCTCCTGAGTAGAAGAAGAATAAGGTGTAAAAGTTGTTGGTCATCTAGTTAATTTTTAGAGGAGAACGAAGCTAAAAGTCACATAGGTCACATAGCAAATGTAACCAGAAAGCCACAGAAGCCTGGTGCAAGTGAAATCCATGAATAAAGAGAAACAATGAGAATGACGATATTAGTATTATTTTAGTTCTGAAAATACTAAAACAGAGATAATGTAGCTGGTCAATAGCTGAAAGTCACAGAGTACCTGCCAAGCAACAATAACTTTTATCCACAATAACAATAACTAAAAGTTATAACAATAACTTTTTATCCTCAGGGGGGAAAAGGAAGATTTGTCCTAAATTAGCACCATGAGTGGGTGGCTAATTTAAGACTTTGTGACTTTGGGAACTTCATGTGTTTGTTTTTGTTTTTTGTTCTTTGCATTTTTTTTTTTTTTTGTTGGTTGGGGCTGGATTTGAACCCACCACCTCCGGCATAACGGAGCCGGCGCCTTACTCCTTGGAGCCACAAGTGCCGCCCTTGAAAACCTCATGTGTTTTGTTAGTTCTGGAAACACATTTAATCCTTCCATCCTCCCTACAAGCAGCATTCATATTAATGTCTTACTTTGTCTTTGCTTCTAACATCTTTGAAAAGTGACCTTATTCTATTATTACTCTGTTTTTTGTTTTTTTTTTTTTTTGCAGTTTTGGCCGGGACAGGATTTGGAACTGCCACATCCGGTATATGGGACTAGGGCCCCACTCCTTTGAACCACAGGCCCTGCCCCACTATTATTACTTTTTATAATAGAATTGAATAAACTGCAATAATGTAGCATGTATCCACAATGAATATATTGCATTTTTTTCTATTTGACGTAAACTATATATTAAAAGACATTATTTTCATCACAAAGGAAAAGAAGTACACAAAAACAAAAATACTTTTAGTTCCTAGGAAAACTAAACTTAATGTTCAGGAGAATGTATTCGTATAAAGACCATATTTAAAATGGGAAGGCAGAGAAGCGTTTCCAGAATGGTGGAGAAAGGTCCTCTGTAAGGCCACTCTTACAAAAGAGAAATTAGAACACGGGAAATGTTGTCCAAATCAATATTTTCAGGACTCTTCAAATTAATTAAAGGCTTGCAGCAATCTGAGAGTAATTCTTCAAGAAAAATAGCGGATTTCCGGTAAGAACAGGGAATTTATAACTTGCTTTATTACCATCTCTTGTTGATCTGTGTTAGCCTTGAAAAGCAGCTGTCTCAAAGGAGTAAGGCGCCAGCCCCATATGCCAGAGGTGGCAGGTTCAAACCCAGCCCCGGCCAAAAACTGCAATAAATAAATAAATAAATACAAATAAAGTAAAACCCTGTTTCACAAATTAAAAATAATTATTTTGGGGAAGTTTGCTTGTTTATACGCAACATGCATAATGACTTATTTACATGATCTCAAAGCAAAAATTACACTGTGATAAGTTGTACAGGCAGGGACTTAACTCAAGGCTGTCACCGTAGGAGAAAGAGACCAGAATACAGTCTGAGCTTGACTCCCCTGAAGTAAGGAATGGAGGGTTTTAATAGTTGTTGTGGGGAATTCTGCCTTTATGCAGAGGAAACGTAAACTTCTTCTTACATTTAGGAAGAGGTAGTTCTACAAATTGGAGCAAGGCGTCTCCCAAAGTTAGGGCCCTTCTCTCTCACATCTGGGGATAAGGGCCTCAATAATTATATTTCAAAGAGGGTCTTCCAGGTCAGGTCTCCTTGAGAAAGAAAGTCCCACTTTAGGGTAAAATGGTTTACATCTCAAAAGGGTAGAGAAAGAATTTACAATTACAAATATTTTTGTTTGTTTCCTTTTTTTTTTTTTTTTTAAGTAAATGCTCTAAGTAAGGAAAGGCAGTTTAGGGTTTCAAAATCAGCTAAGAGTTTGTCTAAATTTTAGTCAAACTGAGAGGAAGCGTAAAATCCTATCCGTTAATTAGCAATAAATCTAATTTAAGTTATTATGAAGGAAGGAATCAAAACAGATCAACCTCCATCATTTCTTTTCATAGAACAACATTTCCCAAAACTTAAGAACACACACACACACAAAAGCACACACAAAAAAACAGTGCAGCACTTGTGGTAAGCTGAGGCCTTGTCTAGCAGCTTTTCTCATGTGAAGAAAAGAAAAATCAACCTTGAGGAATAATACCTATCAATAACTTCTTCAAAATTCCATAACAAAATTTTGAAACATCCAATAAGTCCCATTGAAATAAGGAATATTTTTAATTTCTTACAAATATTTTGAAGATGGGATGCTAGTGCTTACGATGTCTTTCTCAGGGAATTTAATAATTTAGACTGGGGTGGAAATAAAATAATGTGCCTTAGGTAATTAGAGCCACATTTATCTATTTATTTATTTATTCATTGGCAGTTTTTGGCCAGGGCTGGGTTTGAACCTGCCACCTCCGGCATATGGGGCTGTCTCCCTACTCCTTTGAGCCACAGGCGCCACCCTGGAGCCTTGTTTAAATCTCACCTAAGATCCTTATAGACCATTCTACAGGGCACAGACATGCACTATATCTTCATGCTGCTTCTTTTGGGGGGCAAATTCCTTAGATCTACAAAACTACAAAGCAGACGTAGAATACATACACTGTTTACATGTAGGCTGCTAGCCCGGGAGAAAGAAAATAATTTAGCTCTATCTTTACATCACTATCCCCTGTTCTTCTGCAGCACAGAGATTGCACTGTGACAGCGGTTTGCCTACTTTGCCAATTTGAGTAAAGACATTGCAATAAAAGTGAACACCAACAGGGGTGAACGTAGCTCACGGGTGTCTTCGATGTTCTGGTTGGAATGGAGCAAGATGGCACTCCTACTGCTCTTAAATTTATTTTTATGTCATCTGAGCATTCCTCCACGCACCTTCACGCTCAACAAGAGGCAATAGAGAAGAGGCTTGATCAACCAATATTTCAATAATTTAGGTGGCATCAAGGAGAGCCGGGAGTCATTAAAGAAGCGATGTCTAAGAGCAAAGGCTTCAAGTCGTGAGGACTATTAGGTAGAGGCCGACATGAAGCAGTCGGGAATCTCGTAGGGGCTGGAGATGGAAGCCACGGAGCAAAGCTGTTTAATAAAACTCTCCAGGTGACGTGTCGAGAGCTAAACCTGTCCTCACAAATGATCCACATTTATTCACAGACGCCTCGAAACCAGCTAGCTTGCCTTCTTTTTCTTTTTTTCCCTTCCCTTCTCTCTCTCCCTCCCTCCTGGCTTCCTTCCTTCCTTCCTTGAGTTTGTGTTTGGATTCAGGACAATGGCTTATCTTTCATTCTTTGTAATTTTCTATGTTGCTGGATTTTCCATCACCAATGTTTTTTATTATCCTCCTCCTCCTCCTCTTCATCATCATCATACCTCTGCGTAAGTGAAGTCCTTAAAAATAAAGTAATTTTTTTAAACAAGTGAACAGTTCATTAAGAATTAAACAAAGGTATGATGTGATACAGTACAAGCAAGACACTCAAGATAGGTATAGTAGTACTACTCACACAAAAACTTAAATTTCACCTCAAAAAAAATCACAAGATAAAAGAGAAAGCAATTTCTCTGTTATAAGATAAGATATTTCACGCAAAGTATTAACTCTGACCCCCCAAAGCCTAACCTCCCAACAAACAAAAATCTATCTGGGAATAATGCTGTGCTAACATATTAACCACAGTTTAATCATTCATAGGAAAACAGTAATTAAGCAATGAATTGAATTAAATAACAAAGTTCAAACTGTCATAAACTCATAGACCACAAAGATTTTACAAAACAAGCAATTCCAGAAATCTTATAAACAATAAAAAAGAAATATTTCAATATCATTCAACTTGATCTGGATATACCTGATTTTGAAATTGGAAAAAATATTTATTGTTATAAAGAGAAATTACAAACATGTTTCACTTATAGATGAGGAAGTAATATAAAATAAAATAAAGTAATATTTTTAAAGGTGTTGAAATCTTCCCTTCTGATTTTAACCATCAGTCACTTCACAGGAAAGAATCAAGAGTTTACATGCATGAGTTTTGAAACATATGAGAACTCGTGGAGTTCACCATGGCCAATACACGGAGCAGCTGAGATAAATTTAAGTGGCAGAGACGGAGGGAAATGACAGCTGTTGTCACCCCTGTCTTAGGAAAGTGACAACTAAAATTCATAACATCTTTGGTTCAGTGTTATGATGTGTGTCTCATGTTTAGGTAAAATATGACATTATATCTTCCACATTTTTAGAGTAAATATTTTCTTAAAATCAGAAACAAGAAAAGTAATTATATAATTATGATTATGCATTTATTTTTAAATCTTTCACTGAGATTCATTTCAGAACCCATCTACCTAAATGAATTCTCTCCCTTACAAGGACAATAAAAGCCTTGAATTATCAAATGCCAACCCGACTATAGTAGCTAGAATGGTACGTATTGCCAAGGTCAACCAAACAAACAGATTTAGAAGTTTGCTTGTTAGTCATAAAACCTTCACAAACTGATGTAAAGTTGTTCACTACAAACATTACTGTTGAAAATAATTCAAGCACCAGTTCATTAAGTATCTCATCTCTTTTAAAAATGTATTTATTGAATAAATGTGTATGAGTAGCTTTTAGTTAGACACATAAGGTGTTTGATTGTTTTTGTAGTTTTAAAATCGGATTTTATCCAAATATGATGCCATTCTGCATGCAGATGTGGGTTTGTTCACAGCTGCGTAACCCCCCAGTTATAATCACGACAGCCAGTTCCCATCACCTCAAACAGCCCCCCTGCTCCTTGCAGTGAACTCACCGCCCACCCCCAGTTCTCACCTCATTTCAGCTTTGATTCTTTTGCCTTTTCCACATTACTATATAAACGGCATCATGCAGCAGTTTGCCTCTGAGTCAGTCTCTTTTTACACAGTATAACACCTTCGAGTTCCTCCCATATTGTTCCATGGGTTAGTAGTTTGATGTTAATTTTGGCAGAATTTCTTTCTCCAGTAGGTCCTTGGTTTGGGGATTTTTTTTTTTATTATTATTGAGCTAGAGTCTCACTTTGTCACCCTCTGTAGAGTGCTTTTGAGTCACAGCTCACAGCAACCTCAAACTCTTGGACTTGAGCCATTCTCTTGCCTCAGCCTCTCATGTAGCTGGGACTATAGGTGCCTGACACAACACCTGGGAATTTTTAGAGATGGGGGTCTTGCTCTGAGGCTGGTCTTGAACCTGTAAGCTCAAGTAACCTACTTGCCTCGGCCTCCCAGAGTGCTGGGATTACAGGTGTAAGCCACCGAGCCCAGCTCTCATTAAATATTTCTGTGCAGTCTGGTTATTAAAATGAATATTATTGACTGATATATTTTAGAACCTCTTTTTTTACCTGTGGAATTGCTATCCACTGCTTCTTGGCTTTATTTGGCATCACACATCATGGACATATCTACAATCATCAGCCTACTCTATCTCTCTTGTGTTAAAAATAATTTATCATGATATCCAGTTATATCTGTAGTAGGAATCTCAGTTGCAACACGTCCACAAGTGAACTCCCTACCCCCCCCCATCCCTTTATTCCCCACATTTGTTTTCAACCTCCATGTATGACTTATATGATGCTCCATTTTTATAGGCAGAAATCTGGGGTCTGTATCTGATTGCCTTTTAGTTTTTATTTAAGGTCATCTTGACTTCTGTGTTTCCAATTTATTTTCATCCTTTGAGCCAACTCCACTTTCTTACCATGCCTTGCTTGATAACTCTTTCTCCTCAATTTTTCTTCTTTTCCGCCATTTCTCCCCTTAGTTCATGACATTTCATACTTTGACCTTACTCTGAACAGCCCTTTTGCATAGCACGCCTCCTTTCCATTGCTTATGACCTCAGAGCATCAATGATCTCTGCAAAATAACACTTTATTCCTTCTATTCATTTATGGATAATTCATTGCCCTAGGGATATTCAGGCTATCATGTTGTAGGGAATATAAAATCTCTTCTCATGCTGAAGGTCCTATAGAAAAGATTAAGAAAAGAAAAATCATACAATTTATTTAATGCTAGTTTTACATAACATAAGGGCCTTTATAAATAAAGATACAGTGAAACAGGTAAACGTGTGATTTCATCTCAGGTGTGATGAAGAGGTGAATGAAACATCGCAGAGAAATATGACTGAACAAGGAAAATCTGACCACATGGTGGCAGTTATTTGGCAAGGCCCGTTTGTTTAGAGTTTTCCGTTATGTCCCTTTCCTCCTGACACTTACAGGGAAAGTACCTCTAAAGCTACAGTCACCGCCCCAGCTTCAGGGGAGAGGGTGAGAGGGAGGCCTTCCTGCTGTGCTGTTATGACCAAGGAGAAGGTGCCACGTGTGGAGTAGGGTGTCCTGACTCCCAGTAATTACCCCTTGATGTCTATGGTTAAAATTGGCAAAGAAAGCCTCACTCTTAAAAGTCAGTACATTTGGGGAGGAGTCTGTGGCTCAAAGGACTAGGGCACATCCCAATATACCAGAGGTGGCAGGTTCAAACATGGCCCAGGCCAAAAACTGCAAAAAAAAAAAAAAAATCAGTACATTTGGCAGCACCCCTGGCTCAGTGATTAGGGCACCAGTCACATACACCTAGGGTGGCAGGTTTGAACACGGCCTGCGCCAGCTAAATAATAATGACAACTGCAATGAAAAACTAGCCGGGAGTTGTGGTGTGTGCCTGTAGTCCCAGCTACATGGGACGCTGAGGCAGGAGGATCGTTTAAGTCCAAGAGTTAGAGGTTGCTGTGAGCTGTGATGCTGTGGCATTCTACTGAGGGTGACGTAGTGAGACTCTGTCTCAAAAATAAATAAATAAAGTAAAACTCAGTACATTGTCTTTACTGTCTGAGGCACTAATTTCTTTTATGGCTAGATAATTTCTCCTCTCTTTTAAAGATGAAGCTTGAATATAACTTATTTTTATTTATTTATTTATTTTTTTTTTTTGAGACAGAGCTTCAAGTTGTCACCCGGATTCAAGTAAGTCTCCTGCCTCCGCCTTCCAAGTAGCTGGGACCACAGGCGCCCACCACAATGCCCGACCATTTTTTGGTTGCAGCCGTCATTGTTGTTTGGTGGGCCGGGCTGGATTCGAGCCCCCCAGCCCGTTGAGCCATGAAATTTTTCTGCAGTGTCCTGTGCTGATCAGGCACTTTAAGAGTGCGGAATAAATGTTTCCAAAATATGACAGATTGTTATGGTTGTATTTAAAAGAGATTATTATGGTTGTATTTAAAAAACAAACAGTTTGAATTAAATTATAATTGCTGTAGAGTTCACTAATTCATTACTATTTTTTTCCTTGAATGATTTTATATAAATTTATTCAAACATTCTGATTTCCATTCCCAGTATCTGTAGATAGGATTTTATTTTTAAATGAAGGTTCATTTCAAAAACCTTGCTTTCTTGATACTAACAGGGTGATACTTATTTTCTTGACTTGGTAGAGATTTAGTTTAATTAAACTCTCCTGCTGTTTGGAAACCATTGTTACAGAATTCTGTTTTATACCAGAAAAAAAAAGTTACTGCAACATTTCAATCCTTCCGAGGCCGATCCACTGGGAACTTGATCTCACTGTATCAGAAGATATTAAGCCTGAGAGTGGCTTGGCACTGATTCGCCTTAGCACAACCGCTGGAAAATTAGTTCACATTAAGCTGGGTTAAGTAATTTAGAGTAGTAATAGCTTTCTCTAAAAAAAATCCCTAAAATTATGCTGAATGGAAACATAATGTCCACATATCCAACTGGCCCAGGGAGATTTTCATTGTTCTTTTGATTCCAGGAGAGTAATTAAACCACAAATGGCAATTTAATTTTACTAATTGTAGCATATTATGTAGCTTGTTGATATTGTCACTTGTTTTAACAATATTTACTTGTTAGTTGACAAAACCATCAAGTTAGGAATCTCAACATGTTTGTTTTTACAGGTGTCTTCTGATTATCAAAAGAGCAGAATATTTTTCGAAGAATAACTTTTTTTTAACCTTTTTAACAGAGTTAATACTAATTCATATGGGACATCTGATAAGCAGTTAGGTAGAAAATACTTTGAAAATTTAAAAACGTTATACTATTCACTTATATGAGCATAATATTAGTGAATGTTCTTTATATATTCACATTATATCCCATTTCTTGACCATTAAATATTGATGGAAAAGGATGCTTTTTTATTATATCAAATAAAAATGTCATCATACTTTTATTTTATTTATTTATATGTTTTGCAGTTTTCAGCCAGAGCCGGGTTTGAACCTGCCACCTCCGGTATATGGGGCCCTACTCCTTTGAGCCACAAGCACCACCCCATCATAATTTTAAAAGTTACTATAGTATTATTTTTCTTTTAATACTTTTTTTTTGGCATAGTTTCATGCTCTGTTGCCTGGGCTAGAGCGCCATGGCCTCAGCCTAGCTCACAGCAACCTCAAACTCTGGGCTCAAGGGATCCTCCCGCCTCAGCCTCCCAAGTAGGTTGAACTACAAGTTCACGCCACCACTCCCAGCTAATTTCTCTCTTTTTGGTAGGGATGGGGGTTTTGCTCTTTCACAGTCTGGTCTCCAACTCTTGACCTCAAGCTACGCTCCCACCCTGACCTCCCAAAGGGTTAGGATTACAGGCATGAGCCACCAAACCTGGCCTTAATACTTTTTTAAAACAAATTTCTTCCAGAACCATTATCTATATAATCTATTCTCTTCAAGTTTGATGTTAAAAATTTACAGTTTTTCTAAAGAACGTATTACCAAAAGTAGAGAGAGATTTTCAACTCTTATAAGTGATATTAAACTACATGAAGTAAGAAGTGTCCATCAATTCAAGTCCAATTTCTTCATGTTTCTCAGATGCCCGCCACCTGTTTATACCTTTTCTGGGCTAGAAAAGGGGCTACAGAGATTATGTTCTCATATTTCCCAGACTCCAGCTTTCTGTTCTTATTCTGCTAAAGTCAATGCAAATAATATAAAAGACTAATAGTAATATGGGTGATAGCAACAAATGAGACCATAAATGTGGCAATTTTGGTCATTGCAGAAGACAAGTGGCAGTTAAGTATTTTTTTCTCCCTAATTCTTCTCTAGCCATTTCTTAAAACAATAAAATAAATAAAGGAATCAACACCATGCTTGGCAGAACGTTTCCGTTCAATTTAGTGTATATATTGGGTTATTGTACCTTTAAACTCAGGGATTTTCATTTCGTTTATATTTGTAGTTTCTCTTTTTTATGGATATTTTCTATCCCCTTCTCCCAGGAGTAAGGCTCTCTGCTGGGAGCTGGGGTGAGGATCACCTTGGCCTTGGCTGCGTTGCTCTGAAGTGGGTTGCACTTCAGGAAGGGGCGAGAGGAAGCTACCTTGGTTCTAATGCTACTAACGCTCATCTCCTACTGAATTTTTACAGATTGATTTGATAAATGTTTCTTCACTTGCAGTTTTTTCTTAGGAACATTTGCAGAGGCCTCAAATGGTTTTGTGGTTTTTCAAAATAACCTTTATCGGTTTCACTGGAGACTGTGTCCCTGTTACCCCGATGCCCTCTTGGCAGAACAGAGAATTCTCATCACAGCCCAGATCCCACAAATTAGACATGGGTATTTTTTGGAAGCCACTCTTTGGTTAGCCAAATATAGCCAATCAGAATAGCACATTTACTTGGTTGGAATGATGCCCTCAGGAATGGGCCTGGGGCTCAAACCGATCACAATTCATGCAATCAAGAGTTGTTTATTAGACCCGTGGAAAATTCTCTTTTTCTTAAATTACAAGCTTTAGATAATAAAGTAAGCAATTATAGTTGATGATATTCTAATATGAAAAAAGTGAAAGTCTTGTGAAAATAAGGACCATAGTAGGAAAAGGATAGCTAATTGGTAGTTAAAGGGATAGAGTCCAGACAGTCTTATCTGAGTGTCAACAGCCAGCTAACAGGAAAGTCACATCCATCCCTTAACTTGTATAAACGTTGGATATATTTTAACGAAATATTATGCATACATCCTCACACAAGTACATTTACACTGAGCTAGTTTGAATTATAAGGACTTTTTAAAAAAATCATGAAATAGGCTCAGCGCCTGTGGCTCAATGGGCTAAGGCGCCAGCCACGTACACCTGAGCTGGCGGGTTCGAATCCAGCCTGGGCCCGCCAAACAACAATGGCAGCTGCAACCAAAAAATAGCCGGGTGTTGTGGCGGGCGCCTGTGGTCCCAGCTACTTGGGAGGTGGAGGCAGGAGACTCGCTTGGGCCCAGGAATTGGAGGTTGCTATGAGCTGTGATGCCACAGCACTCTATCCAGGGGGACAGCTTGAGGCTCTGTCTCAAAA
>CAUYON010037209.1:0-35119 GCA_963573935.1 Arctocebus calabarensis | reverse complement strand
ACCTAACAAAGGATGTGAAAGATCTCTATAAAGAGAACTATGAAACTTTAAGAAAAGAAATAGCTGAAAATGTTAACAAATGGAAAAATCTTCCATGCTCATGGCTGGGAAGAATCAACATTGTTAAAATGTCTATATTACGCAAAGCAATATATAATTTTAATGCAATTCCTATCAAAGCTCCATTGTCATATTTTAAAGATCTTGAAAAAATAATACTTTGTTTTATATGGAATCAGAAAAAACCCCGAATAGCCAAGACATTACTCAGAAATAAAAACAAAGCAGGAGGAATCATGCTACCAGAACTGAGACTCTACTATAAATCGATAGTGATCAAAACAGCATGGTATTGGCACAGAAACAGAGAGGTAGACGTTTGGAACAGAATAGAGAACCAAGTGATGAATACAGCTACCTACCGTTACTTGATCTTTGACAAGCCTATTAAAAACATTCAGTGGGGGAAAGATTCCCTATTTAGCAAATGGTGTTGGGTGAACTGGCTGGCGACCTGTAGAAGACTAAAACTAAACCCACACCTCTCACCATTAACTAAAGTAGACTCTCAATGAATTAAAGATTTAAACTGACCTTCTCTTTTAATGGACAAGGACACACTATTTCTGTTAATTACACAGTTTCTACATGTCAAAGTCTTGCCTCTAGCTGTCCTGTTATTCTGTATTCAAAGCCAACACTAGCAAGTTGCATCTTCAAGCTGCCTTCTCTCGAGTTCTCTCATCTGTCTTCACATCTCTCTATGATCACAGCCAGAAAAGATTCTATGCTTTTAAGGATTTGTGTGATTGTATGATTACATAAGTCCACCTGCACAATCAAGAAAAATCTATCCATTTAAATGTGCTTAAACTTAATCTATCTGGAAGTCCTTTTTTTCATACAAGGTAGTAGTCCCAGGTTCTAGGGATTAGGACATAGACATCTTTGTGGAGTGCATTAATCTTCCTAGCACAAAAGCCTTTATAAAGATTTCTGTGAATGATGAGAACAGAAATTAGTATCGCAATTTTGCCAGAAGCCAAATAAAATATTGATTAACAACAGGTGATGTTAATCATTGACATCAATTTGGTTCATTAGTTACTTCACTGCTTGATCTACAACTGAAGAAAACAATTATTTTAATTAATTCCGGCTGTTATCCAATTCTGAATTAATGAAATTTTAAGTTTGGAGTTTTATTTTGAAATACTTTCTTCTCAGTATTTGTTTTTTCTGTTTACCCAAGTTGTCACCAACATGTATTTTAAACCAGAAAAACATGAACCCAAACTTTATCACTCAATAGAAGTATAGATAACATTACATTGGAGGAAAAATGTAATATTATTATGTAATAAATCAAATAGCATTATAGATAGAAAGGCAAGGTAACATCTCAACTATTGAACTAATTGTACTCTCCCCTGCTTCTTATCCTTTTATGCATTTTTGTTCATTAGCTGCTGTTGTTGCAATTTGATCTCATCTTGCTTTGCCTTAATTTTCTTCACCTAGAAAAGCAGGCCATGATTAACATTTATTGTTTTCCTGCACGTATACTGTGTATCACACTTATCCTGATAGCAACCTCATGTAGCATATTTATTTATACGATTATAGATCTTAAGTTTATGTTATAGTAAGGAAACACTTGTGAATGGAGATTTGCCCAATATCATAAAACACAAGTGATGTTTTTTCAGCTTTTGTTCTTAAGGTTCCAAAGCCACAGACTTTGAAATAAATTTAAGCATCTTTTTTTTTTTTTAACTGATAAACACTTTCTATGCCATCTATGATAAATCAAGATTTTAGGAACATTTATTAATTTTTAAGTGACTGGTTAATTATAGGTAGTTTAAATCAGAACTTTGAAATCCTATATTAAGTTCATCGTTTGTGGGGCAGTTTTCATCTACTCTTTATTAAATGAATACAACTTAACCCAATTTTTTAATGATTACATATAAAACGTATATATTCACTACATTAAAAATGATATGGAAGGGAAATTTTAAGACTTGAAAAACTTGGATGACAGTTAAGAAGAAAATCCAATAATTATACAACAGATAGGCATCAAAAAATAATGAGGACATTTAGCAATAACATAATATGATTATAAATGATAGTTGTATTTATTAACTTTTTGTCTTTTACATACATATGTGTGTATGCATCTCATAAATGTTATTATTCAGATGTACTCTAGTCAAATGCAAAAAGTAAGTTAGAAGGACATATAAGAAATCATTGAATTTTAAGATGCTAGGAGAATTTTTTCATTATACAAATTCCCTGAGTCACAAAGAAACAATGGATAATTGTTGACCACATAAATGATTGAATTAAATTAAATCAAATAACATCCTGTTTCTTATAAATTTTAAAATAGAGTCATTATTGTTTGATACACTTAAGAATTACATTTGAATGTATAATCACTATATAATCAACACTAGATTGCTTACAAATAAAAGCCAGGTTTTCAGATATCCCTAGAAGGATATGGAAAACTTTAATGTATTCCTTAAGGAGGAATTTAGGGGGTCCTACTCTTGTTTGCAGATGTGGACATAACCAAGAAGGGCCTCCGCTCTCTCCCTGGCTGGCCTTTGACAGTTCACATGCAGGTAGTGGACACTAAGGCAGAGAGTAACCTGCCTGTTGGTGCACTGGAAGTGCTCCTCAAGATAAACCAGGATACTTTTGGATAGATATTCAGCAACTGGATTGTAGGTCTAATGGGAGGTCCACTTTTAGTTCTTTGAGAACTCTCAACACTTTGTTTTTCCATATAAGTCATACTACCTTGCAGTCCCACCAACAATGCAGGAGTGTTCCCTTCTCCCTGCACCCACACCAGCATCTGTTGATTAGGGTCCTTGAAATGTGGGATATTGTCACTGGGAATAGGTGACACCTCAAAGTGGTTTTGAATTGCATTTCTCTAATAATTACAGATGATGAACATTTTTTTCAGGAATTTGTTGGCCATTTGTCCTCATGAGAAAAGACTCAAGCATCCCATGTACTCATACTAATTTGAAACTTGTGGATTAACAGCAAAGTGCACACATGAGAGAAAAACTCAATTAAGTTGAAAAAGAGGGGGAGGAGTTTGGTTAAGTTCTCATGAAAGACGTACAATATACCAGTAAATGGCAAATTTCTGCCCTTGGAGATCACAACTGCGCTTGGAATTTACCTGCAAAATGCAAACAGTGCAACCTAATTGTATGTGCCCCCATTTTAATCTGAAATAAATAATACCAAAAATGACAAATACAGACTCCCCTCAGCATACACCAACAGTTTATGGAGACAAGGCATTAAACTTTGATCATCCCCTTGCTGACCATTCATCTAATTGAGTAAACACACCACAGAGCTCATATACAAAAATGATCACAGATTTTAACAGGATTGGTTTGGAAATTTAATGAACAAATAATGTGTCAAAAATAATATAAAGAATAATATCAAATTCTATAAAGGAAGGTGGTGGGATGTCTAATTTCCAGAGTTGCTATAGGACATTACTTAAAATGCCAGAATATGCAACAAAAAATTATGAGATATGCAAAGAAATGCATAGAAATGATTGAGTCAAACACTGAAAAAGAAAGTCAGTCAAAAGAAACTTTCGCTAATAAATTCCAGACATCAAACTTACTGGACAAATGTTTAAATTAACTGTTTTAAATATGTAAAAAGAACCAAGAAGAGACAATGTAAAGAACTAAAGGAATGTAGGAAAATATATTCAACCAAATGGAAAATATAAGTAAAGAGAGAGAAATATAAAAAAGGTCCTAATATAAATGTGCAAATTAAAAATTAAAATAACCAAGATGAAATTTTAATACAGGGACTAAACAGCAGAGCTCAAAAGGATCAGTAAACATTGAGATAAGTCAAGTAGTATTTTTCAGTCTGGAGAACTGATAGAAAAAATGATGATTGAATGAGGCTTAGTGGTCTATGGGATACCATCATTTGTATAAATATTTGGAGGATGCACAGTCGTTCCTACCAATATATGGAGTGAGTATGCTCAATGGACATCCCAAGAGCAGAGTAGAGATAAAATATATTTGAAGAAACAATAGCTGAAAACTTCCAAAATCTGAAGAAAAACATGGATTTTACTGTTCAGGAATCTTAAAGAATTGTACATAGCATGTAAGGATACAAAGAGATGCCTACCTAGACACATAATCCAACTATTGAAAGACAGAGCCAAAGAGAAAATGGTGAAAGGAGGAACAGATCACTACTTATCATAGTTTTTAAGGCCTTAGATTAGACAAACATTTCTCATACATCACTTGAAAAGCACAAATAACAAACATAAAAGAGAGAAATTTGACTTCACCAAAATGAAAGGAGCAAATATCCAACAGAGGACACCACCAAGAAACTGAAAAGATGAAACAGAGAATGGGACTAAAGATTTTAAAATTATATATCTGATAAGGAACTTGTTTCTGGAATGTATAAAGAATACCTATGACTAAATAATAAAACTAAAAATAATACAATAAAAAGTAGCAAAAATTTGGACAAATATTTCTCCAAAGAGGATATGCCAATGCTTAAAAAGCACATGAAATGATATTCAGCATCATTAGTCATTAGGAAAATGCTCATCAAAACCACAATGAGCCTTCATACGAAACCTTTAAATTAGCTTCATAGTAGGGCTCAGTACATTATAGCACAAGAATATGGGAAGGGAGGGGAGGGGGAGGTTAGAGTGGTGGGAGGGTAATTGGTGGGGCCACACCTATGCGCATCTTAGAACGGTACAGGCAAAACTTACTAAATGCAGAATACAAATGTCTTCATACAATAAGTAAGAAAATGCCATGAAGGGTATGTTAAACAGTTTAATGAAAACATTCAGATTGTATATGAAGCTAGCACATTGTACCCCTTGATTGCACTAATGTACACAGCTATGATTTAATTAAAAAAAAACCACAATGAGATACCACTTCACCTGTACAGGATTGACTGTAATAAAAAAGATGGATAATAACATGCATTGGGGTGAATGTGCAGAAACTGGAGCATTTGTAGGATACTGGTGAGAATGTAAGATGGCAAAGCCACTTTGGAAAACAATTTGATGGTTCTTCAATATAGTAAACATAGAGTTACCATATGATCTAGTATTTCCATTCGTAGGTATATACCCAAAAGAATTGAAAGCATGTGGGCATCAAAAACTCACACGTGAATATCCATAGCACCATTATTCCTAATAAAAAATAAAAGCAACCTAAATGTCCATCATCTTAGGAATGGTAAAACAATGGATATGCAAATAATGGAATACTGTGCAGACATATTCATAAAAAGGAATGAAGTATTGATACTTGCTACATGTCGGAATCTTGAAACCATGCTAGGTCAAAGAGCAGAACAACATATAAAGCCACGTATTGTAGGATTCCATTGATGTGAAATGTCCAGAACAGGCCCATTGATAAAGACACAGAAAGCACATCAGTGATTGCCAGGAGCTGAGGCGATCCAGGCACTTATGGGGACAAAGGGAAATGAGGAGCAACTGCTCACAGGTATGACCTTTCTTTTTGTGGTACTGAAAATGTTTTGAAATTAGATCCAGGTGAGTGTTACATAACTTAGCTAATATAATAAAACACCTGAATTGTAAACTCTAAAAGGGTTATGTTATCTTTTGATTATCAGCCTGATTTCACATGTTCTTGATCTCACTTTTGCTTGCTAGAACAGGATTAAAATCCTGTTACCCAGATTTTTTCCCATTTTATATAACAAGGAATCACATTGCAAATTTTTGAGCAATTCACATGGAAGTTGAAGACCTTATATGATCATGTTTAGTCCACTTGAAATGCAAGAGCTTTCAGGTTTACCAAAGACTGAAAAAGTAAAATACATATATTAAATTTTGCCTTCATGTTTGATAGGTAAACAAAAATAAATGACACAGGACTATCCGGTATCTTTTTAGACTGGGACTGATATGGTTAAAAATACTTCTAACACTGTCACAACATCTTTGACATATGTATATGTCTTTCACATTTATGTATGTTTTGAATGGTAACATAACTTCGATTCTTTATTGCTTCATACGCCTCTCTCAAGACCCCCATACTTCAGTAACTTAGAAACACTTTTAACTTAGAACTAGTCAACATGGAGGGCTGGGTGGGGTGGCTCACACCTGTAATCCTAGAGCTCTGAGAGTCCCTGGCAGGAGGATTTCCTTGAGGTCAGGGGCTGCAGATTAGCCTGATCAAAATCAAGACACTCACTCCCCTCTTTACTAAATGTAGGAAAAAAAAATAGCCAGCATGATAGCATGCTTCTGTAGTCCCAGCCACTCAGGAGGCTGAGGCAGGAGGATCGCTTGAGTCTAGGTCTGTGAGTTGCAGTGAGTTATGAATATTATGAATATTATTATGAAATAATGCCACTGCAGGATAGACTGTTGACAGAGTGGAGACATCTCAAGAAAAAAAAAAAAAAAAGAAAAACTAGATTTAGTTGACATGGTTTTCTTTCCAACTGGTACACTGGCTAACTTCATAAACATTTAGAAGTGATGCCCATATCCTTTAAAAACTCAAAAAGAAAAAAAAAATAAGAAATTTAAAAGATGCAGTTATTTCCATATAAGGGCAATATAGATCATAAGCTCATAGGCTAGTGCTATTTTTCTTCTTATTGTCTAGAGCCTTTCACTATCACCTAACTGTGGTGTTTGGGGTGTGTGTGTGTGTGTGTGTGTGAATCAAATGATCACTTTAGAGGAAGAAATGTTTCTTAAATTAGCAAGTAGATATTAGGAGGAATTAAAGTAGAGTATTCTGCAGAAATAAAAAAGAGAAATATTTTTCTGAGATTGATTATTATTAGATGGATTATTGATTGGATGTGTGATTCCAGGAGCTCCTGGCAGAGTTGTGCCCATAACCTGTTTTTAGTAATGCTCATTTCCTACAAGCCATTTCCTGGTGAATTCCTACAAGCCATTTCCTGGTGAATTCGCTATCTAGGTTAACATCAGTAAGAACAGAAATTGGAGAAATTTCTGTACTTTTATTAGAAATCAAATGCTGTTATTTATGTTTCATGTTAAGCAGCAATGTTTCTTTTTCAAAGGCTATGATTTTTAACTTTTTTAATTTCCAGAAAGCATAAGAATTACGCCAAATTTTTAGCTAAATGTTCTCATAATTGGGGCTAGAAATAGTATATTTTTCTCCAAAGAAAATGAACTTCCGAACAATGATATCATCTATTCTTGATGCCTTTTAGGAATGTCTTGGCTTACTGGAAGATGTGGTATTAGTTGGGGTTTTTTTTTTAATTACTTTTTGGATAACAACTCTAAGAGAATATTCAATGCCTCAAGCAGAGGTTTACTTTAAAAGGAGAAAATTAAATTTTCCTTGATTAGTCCATGTTCTGCTAAATGTTCAGAATATAAAAACTCCTGAGTTTGAATTTTGAAATGTTTTGATAAAAGGGATTTTTGTGCAGTAATAATGTAATGGAAGGAAAGACTTTCAGCAGGCACACAATATAAGTAAGTAAAAATACTCCATTTCCATAGAGCCATTTTTGTTTTGTTTTGTTTTAATGATATCTATTGTGTCTTTCATTTTCTGTGAATAATATTAGTCCTACGAAAGTGGCCTCATAAGCCGAGAGGATGCCTGGCCCCAGGGAATAGAGGTACAGAATCTCTAAGCCTTCATGTCTCTTTTGAAAGGGGACTGATCTTTAAACACGTGCTTTTCATTATCCCCCAAACTTGCCATTACTCTGTGCCTTGGGATCATCAGAACTAATCTGATTATATCCTTTATCCCTGTTGATATCAGGTGGCACTCAGATTCCATTTCCACACTGAAAATGTGATATAACTTCAGATTTCCCAATTCTGATTCTGTCTACTGCTCCTTTTCTACTTCTGAATTTCTTTTACAGTGGCCTTTGGCACTTATAGCTTATAATCTATGATGTTATCTGTATTGTGTGTGCATATATATGTATATAGTGCATATAGGTGTATATATGAACATATATATATATTTCAGCTACATCTCTGAATTACCATTTTACTTTGTAGTTGTAGTCTAAATATGGAGATTCTCTGAGGACATTAAAATGGGCCATGTCTGTTTTCTTCCCCACATCTCTTTTATCACAGAGCTTGGAGAAAATGTAGACATTCTCCTTTCTGTTGTTCGGCACTTCTAAAGACATTCCTGCTCATATCTTTGAATCACACACGTCCATACCACTACCATTCCTTTGTTGTTATCTAGCAATCTTCCTCCTTTTTTGAAGATTTTTAGCACTTGTTTACTGTCGGTCTCTTCAGGAATACCCCATGTTTGATTTCCTAGCCATGTAAGTAAACGCATCTTCAACACACTAGTCTCTTCATTTCTTGAACTCATTTTCTCTAAACACCTGGTTTGTGCTGCACCCAACCACGCTCCCCCAGTCATTATTGAAAACTAAACCTTGGGCGGTGCCTGTGGCTCAGTGAGTAGGGCACTGGCCCCATATACCCAGGGTGGCAGGTTCAAAACTGGCCTCGGCCAAACTGCAACAAAAAATAGCAGGGCGCTGTGGCGGGCGCCTGTAGTCCCAGCTACTCGGGAGGCTGAGGCAAGATAATGGCCTAAGCCCAGGAGTTGGAGGTTGCTGTGAGCTGTGTGACACCACGGCACTGTATCAAGGGAGATAAAGTGAGACTCTGTCTCTAAAAAAAAAAAAAAACTAATTCTCTCAGGGTCGGGCGCCGTGGTTCACGCCTGACATCCTAGCACTCTGGGAGGGTGAGGCAGATGGATTTTCTGATTCAAGACCAGCCTGAGCCAGGTTAGACCTTGTCTCTGTCATTATTTTCCATTTAATATTCAAGGTGGACATAAAATTCATGTTCAATAGTTTAAAACAGTTTAACATAGTAAATTGCACTGGAACTTTATGCCCACCCTGTATTATATTCCCTATTCACCATCCATTTCTTCTTTTGCTAAGTTTATATGCATTCCTTAATATACTTGTGGGTTTTGTTCCAACCGCTTAAAAAGCTTGAAAAGTATTCTTCAGAGTTTTTCTTTCAGATTTAACCAACATATATATGTATATCTATATCTATTTAAATGAAAGTAATTAATATCTATTGCAAGTTTATTGACATAAGATTTTAGTGCACTTTAACTTTTCCTGCCCCAGTCATATTTTGCAATGCTATCACCTAAATATGTAAGTACCGCTCTTTAACTTATTAAAGATTACTTATCGAGGTACAGCGAATGTGTTCCTCCACTTTCAGTACTTTCACTAAGTGTTCTGAGTCCCTTCTAGCTTTTACACTGTCAGAATTATCAGCAAGATGATTATGTCAATGTTGGTAGAATCCTGTTTTGTATTAAAGTTTGATTATTAGTAACATCATGTAAGACATCTTTTATGTGTTATTTACTATGATGGCAGTAGCCATAATGTTATTTGTCACTAAGTTATCAAAAAACAGCACCCCCCCTTTTTTGAGACACATTTTCACTTTGTCATCCTTGGTAGAGTGCTGTGGCATCATAACTCAGAGCAATCTCAAACTCTTGGGCTCAAGTTATTCTCTTCCTCAGCCTCCCAAGTAGCTGGGACTACAGGCTCCCACCACAATGCCTGGCTATTTTTAGAGATGGGG
Source organism: Arctocebus calabarensis (assembly GCA_963573935.1). NCBI lineage: Eukaryota > Metazoa > Chordata > Mammalia > Primates > Lorisidae > Arctocebus > Arctocebus calabarensis. The sequence goes on along the minus strand of CAUYON010037209.1, from coordinate 25,380 downwards.
TTTCACTCTGGCTCAGGCTGGTCTCGAACCTGTGAGCTCAGGCAATCCACCCACATCGACCTCCCAAGTGCTGAGATTACAAGTGTGAGCCACCACACCCAACTAGGCTAGTTATTTATAATAGGTTATAATTTAACTTTTCTGATATTTTTGTTACCCTTAGTAGCAATGGAGATTAATAAATCTTTGGGCTGTGATAGGCTCACACCTGTAATTCCAGCATTTAGGGAGACTGAGTTGGCAAGATCACTTCAGACCAGGAGTTCAAGATCAGTCGAGGCAACACAGACATACCCTCAACTCCGCAAAAGTCAGAAACATTAGCAGAATGTGGTGGCACACACCTATGGTCCTCGTTACTTGGGAAACTGAGGTGGAAGGATTGCTTCAGAGTGGGGAGTTTAAGATGGTAAAGAGCTATGATTGCATCACTGCAACAGAATGAAACCCTGTCTCTAAAATAAGAGACCTTTGGATACTTCCGTATGTGGTATCTGATATAGTATCTTTACTGTGGATATCAACAAACACTGTGTGAGTCCATATATCATGTTATATTCTTTAATAGAGATAAACATTAAAAATGTTTGTAAATTATCATTAAGTTTAATTTATATGTCCTAAATTAATCCTTTACACTTTATGTAAAATAATGAAAGAAAAATACCTTTACAGATTATCAAGCAACCCTTCATTTATCAAGTCTTCCTGTAAGAATTTATTTAGAACATATATTCAGGAATATATATCAGGAATTGTATTATAACTATACAATTATCAGTATTTTAATACAAGTGATCATTAAATTAGAATTTTGATATACGAGTTTAATAAGGAAATGAAATATGTAAAATAGAAAAATGACACTGGAAAGATATATTTGATAATACGTTTTAATACTATTAGTCTAAACTTAACTATACTTACCATAGAGAGTATTATTCGTAACCACAGCTTTTTCCATTAGGTTAAAAGTAAGACCTACATTAGGAGTGGGGAGTGTTGTCTTTATTACTATTAGTAATGCTGATTTTATTATAAAGGAAAAGCTAACTGCCATTAAAGAATGACCAACATGACAAAACTTCTCAATTCAAATCATTTTATTGCGTTGCTGTGAGGTGAATCTGCTGCATGATAAACACTGTTTAACAGAAAGAAATTTTACATTAATGTTTATGCCCTGAAATAAAAAGTCATCTGGTGGTTGACAAAGTCATAAGAATGAAAGTGTTATAAAACATTCATAAGGAGTTACGTGCCTCAGCAAATGATCAGTGTGTCCGTTTGTAATCAATGTCTGTCGTCTGTAACACTAACGTTAGGGAAGTGCTTGGACTCACTGCTTCTACTGAGTGTGGAAGCAGATACTAATTAATGATCTGCTTTGTGGCCTATTTGCCATATCTCCTAATTTTCCACAATTCCTCCACTTTTAATTATAAAACATAGTCTTACAAGTAAACACTGTCAGTGACAGCAGGCATATAAAACTATTAGCAAACACTTTTCTTGTTCCCAGGAAAATAATGCCTCAGTGATGCACCAAGACACAGGTGGAGGATAGGAGGAAAGTAGCCAACCGTAGGTTCAGACAAGAAGGCAGTGTATTTTCTGTCAAGAAATTTACAAACAGGGGGGCGGTGCCTGTGGCTCAAAGGAGTAGGGCGCTGGCCCCATATATGGGAGGTGGCCGGTTCAAACCTAACCTCAGCCAAAAACTACAAAAAAAAAAAAAAAATTTCAAACAAACATAAAAATGACCAAAGTCAACAGTTCTAAACACCAGTGATAAAATATTTCTTCCTTCTCGCAACATTTCTCTCTTTCCCCTCCTCTCCCTCCCAAACGCCATTGAGCACATCAGGGCCATAGAGCTTATCCTGGGGAAAGAAAAGATTTAAACCCCAAGGAGGATTTTAAACATATCCTGGTCAGTGCGTTACTTGCCAAACTGAGTTAAATGAACAAGCAAAAGAGAAAAATATTAAGCGTATGCATTTATTGTGTTCTAGTTTTTACTTTAAAATACGCAGATATCATTAAAATTGTGCACAACTTATAGTAAATATTACAATTGTACACTTATATATTTGGAAAAGGATGCTCATTACAACCAAGTATTTAAATAAGAAAAGACTTCAATTAACATAAATGTTCATCAATAGATATTCATAGACGGTGACATAGTTACATCAAATACTGTGTAGAATTAAGAAAAAAATGAGAGAGCTATAAAACAATCAGTATTGGGCAGCTCCTGTGGCTCAGCGAGTAGGGCACCGGCCCCATATACCGAAGGTGGCGGGTTCAAGCCATGCCTCGGCCGAAATGCAAAACAAAAAAATAGTCGGGCGCTGTGGCGGGCGCCTGTAGTCCCAGCTACTAGGGAGGCTGAGGCAAGAGAATCGCTTAAGCCCAAGAGCTGGAGGTTGCTGTGAGCAGGGTGACGCCACAGCACTCTACCCAGGGCAATAAAGTGAGACTCTGTCTCTACAAAAAACAAAAAAAAAAAACAAAAAAAAAACATCAGTATGAAATAATTATGATGTGGGCGGTGGTGCCTCTGGCTCAGTGGGTAGGGTGCCAGCCCTATATACCGAGGGTGTCAAGCCAAGCCCCAGCCACAACAACAACAACTGCCACAACAACAACAAAAATAACCAGGCATTGTGGTAGAAGCCTGTAGTCCCAGCTACTCGGGAGGCTGAGGCAAGAGAATTGCCTAAGCCCAGGAGTTGGAGGTTGCTGTGAGCTGTGACACCACAGCACTCTATTGAGGGTGACAAAGTGAGACTCTGTCTCTAAAAAAATTAATAAGTAAAAATTAATTAATAAAAAATTGTGATGACATTTTTACAAAGTGCAAGAAGTTTTATAAGTTAAACTTTACTCTTACATTTATAAATATATCTTTCAATATTCATACTTACACATACACTCACAGAGATTGCACAGAAAAATGCCCCTTCAGTGTCATATAAGAATTTTGTAGTAGTTAATTAGAGGAAGTACAGTAATTTGTTGGATTCAGATGAAATAAAACTTCAATTTTATTCACTTTATGAATTTCATTCATATTGTTGTAATATTTAACCAAAAAGACATTTTCATGCAATATTAGTGGCATTTTTTTTTAATGCACTTCTGGCCGGGGCTGGACTTGAACCCTCCATCCCCTGTGTATGGGGCCGGCACCCTGCTCCTTGAGCCACAGGTGCCACCCAATTTGTGGAATTTTTTTTTTTTTTTTTGAGACAGAGCCTCAAGCTGTTACCCTGGATAGAGTGCCCTGGCATCACAGAATAAAGATCATTTTAAATTACCACTTTCAATAGAGTTTGTGAGTGATCACTTACGAATCACTTATGACTATTTCCTAATGTCTTATAAAACAGTGTGGAACAAAATTCACAATGTTGTATCACTTAGAATCATCAAAGCAATTGGTTGCCCCAATTCAACATTCATATTTTAACTAACCAATGCCCCTATTAAAAATTACAATTATTTGAAATGTGCTATATTGTGGTATCATTTTGACAAAATTTTTCCCTATGTACTGGAAATTAAATGCCTTTTGTAATGTTGTATACTTCTTCAGAGAAATCAAAGAAACTACTAATAAAAGGCATTTAAAATATAACATTTCTTTGTGAATTCTCAAGAAATTCTAAATTTCATAGGGAATGTCAGTCTAAAACAAGAGTTGGAGATTTTTGATTGTCTGATCTAATAATTTTTAATATGTACTATAGTATTTCTTAACATATCTTCAAATTAGTTTAAATAATTTTATCCAATATTTTACTTATTAGAAAAGATAAATTACAAAAGTGACTAATTAAAAGGAAAACTACTTTATTGGCTGCAACAAATGTTTATCATGCAATAGTAACAATTCTAACATGTACAAGGACTTGATATGTGTACAATATTATTCCTGTTATAACTCAACTTCTCCTCATAGTCAACCTCATATTCAATTTATATATGTAGCTTTTGTTTCCATTATGAAAATAGAAATAGAAGTCTCAGTAAAGTTGTTACCTATTCACCATTTAGTGACTGATAACTGATATGGCCAGATTTTTAACCTAGCCTCTACTTAAAGAACATTCTTTCTGAACATGGACAGTATGCTACCTCTGTGTGGGGGACGAGGATGTATCAGAAGCTAATATTCACTGAACTTTTAGTACAGAAAAGTAGAATTTTAAGGAAGTTTTTATATAGTTCTTGTTTATTGCTATGGTAGCAAACGATCACAAATTGAATAACTTCACACATACTTAATTTGTCAATGTTTCTGTGGCTCAGGCATCCAGTATGGCTGAGCCGGGTCTCACAGGGAGCATTAGAGCTGTTGGCCTTCATCAAGAGGCTCTACTCGGGATGAATCTATTCTCAACGTCACAGGATTTGCTGGCAAAACTGATGTCTATGACTGTGGGACTGAAGGCTTTGGCTTTTTGTGGATCACAGTGGGTGGTCACCCTCAGCTTGCACAGGTCAGCCACAGCTCCATGAAATGTGGATTTCTTAACAAGGTTTCTTACTTCATCAAGCCACCAAGGAACCTTTGTATCTAGCAATCCAGGATGCTATACATGTGATATAATCATGGAGGTGATGCCCTTTCACCCAGGAAATTACAAATCTTGGTCCCATTCAGTGGAAGGAATTCCACAGAAGTGTGAACACTTGGAGTTGAGAATCACAGGAAGGTGACCTTAGAGTCAATCTCCCACAGTCTGTCCTCTGGGCCACAATGATCAGCATCTCTCTCACATCCAAAGTGCATTCATCTACTCCCAGGATTCCCAAGAGACTTTTCCTATGATGTGAGCCATTCAAGGTCAAAATCTGAACAGCTAAGTCAGTTCTAGGTATGGAGGAGTCCTCTACATGTGGTTCCATTCATTTAGTGCAGCAACTCTCAACCTGTGGGTCATGACCCCTTTGTAGCAACGGAAATACATCCTGCATATCAGATATTTCCATTACGATTCATAACAGTAGCAAAATTACAGTTATGAAGTAGCAACTAAAATAATTTTATGGTTGGGGGGTTACCACAACATGAGGAACTGTATTGAAAGGTCATGGCATTAGGAAGGTTGAGAACCACTGAATTAGTGGTTTATAACAGCTAAAAAACTAAATTGACTCTTCATCAGCTCTATGCTTGGTGTTCATATGTTTGTGTCATCAACTGCCTCTTGAACTTGAACAGAACCTCTAATACAAGTTGCTTATCAACAGTAATATATGGAAAAGGTGGTGAGATATTACTACTAATATTACTTGATGTGATTTGAGACTTTTCCTGGCAGACTTCCTATAGATTACAGTCTTATGAAGCCCTCAGCAGAGGACATAAGGATCTGTACCTGGACTCCAGACCAATGGAGACACAAAGAAAATAAATGAGTTGTTTTAATCTGCAGAGTTTGTGGTGCACAGCAATAGTAATGAATACAACATGAAATAGCTTAATACATTCTCTCAACAGCCCTAATAAGTGAGTATTGTTATTCCTGTTCATACTTCCAATAGCAAAGGTACATGAAGCATTAAGGGATTTTCCCCAAGTCACCTAGACAGTTATGAAAAAATGGGATTTAAATTGTAAGAGAGAGGAAAAGGAATCTTTTCCTGACCAGATCTAAGACTTATGGTTAAGACCCCATAGCAAAAAACAGATTTATAAGAGAAAAACATACATATTTATTTCTTAAGTTTTATATGACATAAGAATCTCAAAAGAAATGAAGCCCCCCCCGGAAAAAGAGAAATGTGTATGTTTTCACAAAGTTGTGCAAAGAGATGATTGGACTACAAGGTAGGATCCACTGGTATTAATTTAGAGTAGCACGTCCCAAACCTGGTCCAAAACTGCTTAGTCTGTTTTCAGAATTTGTATCTTCCCCATGACATTGCACAGTAACTTTTTTTTTTAATTTCCTAAACATCAAAAGAAGATTCAGTAAACATTTTCTATAGGTTGAGATCTGTACCTGTGACTATAACTTGGTAAAAATTAACTTTTTTTTTTCATCCTCTCAGCAGTCAAGGGGAATGATTTAAAAAATTAATTACAGGTTATCTATGTTTTCTCCATCAGAGGCCTCTCCATTAGTGCTGATTATTCATGTATAGATTATTCAGATCACCTGGGCATTTTTCTTTACCCTCCAGCTACCTGTCATTTGTCTTCTCCCTTGGAAGCTGTCCAAGTTCATGGAGAGGAGGGGAATCTCAAACTGATCTTAATAGCAGCTCTTGTAAATATGCAGCTGTGAGGAAAGACTGAGCAAGTCTGGTCTGACATATTTATCATCTGTGAATTTCAATTATCCATATGATCTCCATCCTCCATTAGACTGAATAGTGGAGAATTGAATTCAACAAACCTTAGAGATACTTTTGGATTCTTTATTATTTAACACTAAAGTAATGGGATCATAGCATGGAAAATTTCAAAAAGAAATCAACCATATAAATCAAAGGAAGCAATCATTTTCTCTTGTTTCATCCCAGTTCCTATGAGATGCACAGGCTCGTATACCAATACTGTAGGGTTCTAATGACCCGATGAACGTTTAATGCTTTTTTCCACAGCTACTTGGAATTTTGGCTCAAGCCTGAGATCATTAAACAGTTGTAACGATTATCAACAGACGCATGATGCTCAACCAGATGCAAATATAATTGGAATTAAAATACCATGTTCATTTTTGTTATGTAATTTTCAGTAGGAATAAATTTAAATGGATTGGTCCATTAAAACTATATAAACACTCGGACTATCTCTAAAGAACACCAGTATTTTCAACAAAAAACTGCTTTGATGGCTAAAAGATTTTTTTCTGTAAGTATTTATAAATACACCTGTGATATAAATTAACTAATGTATTGATAGATGGATACATAGATAAAAGTGAATTTTGGTACAATTTTAGAATGCAAAGGAAAAGCATTATGTTTTACAAAGATATAGACTATTTTTAAATCACTGTCTAGAGAGAAAAGAGTCACAGACTGACGGAATGAATTTAAATTTTGTTTTCTCAGATGAATAGACGCCAGGGGTTTTGTTTGTTTGTTTGTTTGAGACAGAGTTTCACTATGTTGCCCTTGGTACAGTGCCCTGGCATCACAGCAAACCTCAAACTATTGAGCTTAAGCCATTCTCTTGCCTCAGCCTCCCAAGTAGCTGAGACTACAGGCGCCCCCCACCGCCCAGCTATTTTTTGGTTAGAGTTGTCGTTGTTGTTTGGTGAGCCCAGCTAGATTAGAACCCACCAGCTCCAGTGTATCAGGCTGGCACCCTAGCCACTGAACTACAGGCACTGAGCCTATAGATTGCAGTTTTATAATTAAAAAAGATTATGTTCAGGGAGATCCTCTCTGAAGAGGGTCTAGAAGAAAAGGAAAAGAGTAAGCAGCATATGAAATAGTAGCTTAAAAAATCTCAAGATTTTATGCTTTTTGGTCACTTTATGTATCATTTTTGTATTTTTCTATTTTCAAAAAAAGTTTACCAAAAAAACACATATTAATTTGTAAACCAAATGACTCCCAAAATCTTATTTATAAAAAGATAGTATGAAGGTCAAATTGGATTGCTTGCTTAATAATATTGTTTTCATATATTGAGAGCAGTCAAGTGATAGTTTCAGTGTTAAGTACGTTATAAAAATTCCCCTATTTCTACCCTTGAGTAACCTTGTAATGTCATAGTCATTTTCAGATGAGGAAAATGAGAATCAAAAATAGATTAAATAATCCACCCCAAGTTCTTAGAGCTGTCTATCGTTTAGTTACTCTAAATACTTAGCCGAAAAGTTGCTCATTGTTTCATAAAATATCAATACTGTATTTCAGGAAAGAAATGAAATATTGATAAGTGGCTTTTGTTTATTAGTGAAATTCTGGAATTCTGATTTGCAAATGCTGATTCTTGGTGAAGAAAATTTGAATTTGGTTGGTAATAAAGACTTTTCCTATAGAGAAAGTTAAAAATAAGAAGAGAGTTTGGTATGTGTCTTTCACACTTGAGTTTATGGTGATCCGGTCACTGGAGTGAAGCCCATAGAATGCAGTGGAACAATGTGAGCGTCTCTGCAGGGGACTCTTCTTATTGATAAAGCCATCAAGATATTCTAATATAAAAAATAAGCATACTCATAGCATGACCCTACGGTTCAGAAATGATGGGGAAAAAAACCTAAAATTACCCCAGACCAAAACTTGTGAAATTGATTCTGGCTAATTTTTTAATATAATTCCCCAAAACACAGCCTGTTCATCCCTGTCTCTAAACATTCACCCTCCTACTCAGAACTTTGCCTTCTTTCAGAAATGCGCAAATTCAATTTAATCTGTGTTTGTCATTTGTCCATGTGTACCTGACCTATGAAACCAGTTCCAAAATAGCAAATCTTTCATTTTCCTTTGGGTAATGATTACAAGCAACTCATTACACGTACTCATATACCTGCACCCACACATGCCTATACCATTCAGGATCTAGATTCAAGACAATTTTCAATAAATATATATACATTATTGCTGGGTGATTAAAACTGTATTAGCAGTTGTTAAATCTGCCATTTATCACAAATATTAAATAAGAAATGTAGCATTGTTGCATGATGCCCCAGAGAAAAATATCTTTGTTTTTTAATAATCCTATTTTTATGTAAAATGACTAGCTTTCAGGCAGTTGGGAAAAGGAATAGAGGAGGAAATGTTCTTTGATGTTATGAATACCCACAAGCATCAGCAGCTGTGAAGCCTAGTCAGGAAGCATTTGGCACTCATTTGGCACTGCTAGCTCTTGAGAGGATTTTCTTACAAAAGATCGGCTATTTGATGAGTTCCACAGGCTATCACTCTGAACGTCCACATATTGGCGTCTGCACGCTGCTGAATGAGATGGTGCACTTCCTGCATGGCACAGTGCCCTTCGCACAGATGGGCCCAGGTGTTGGCCCGACACAGAGAAAATATTGCCATTACATTGAAGCGTTAGGTACTAGATTTCTTTCCTTGACGGTCAAATTGTATTTGTAAAGCAACTTCACTCCTGTGAGGAATAAACGTAGGCATTTTCAGGATTTCATTCTGTCTGAAAGATATATCGAACCGCAGCTGCAAAAATTAATAATAAGATGTATTCTTTTGTTTCTAAAATTTAAAGTGAAATAGCAGATGGAATTATCCCAGGCTCAGTTTTCTAGCTAAAAAATAAGAAGAGGTTACATCTAATCTGATATTTATCCTGTGTGATTCAGTTTCTAGATTAGAGAGGATGCACATTTCACTGGGTGAAATGAAATAGAAGGAATGAGCGGACTGGATGAGTTACTAAGCGCTGAATACATGAACGCATGTAATGTATTAACCGTCCATTAACGGATAGTTACAATGCTGTCTAAAGGCAGAGGGGAGATCCTTTTTCCACTAGTTTTCCAAATGAATATTGTAAATTCAAGTGTCTTCAAAGATTGACAGGAGAATATTATCCTAAGTCATTTTTCATTATGAGTGAAAAGTGCCCCAGCTGGGTCATCGGTAAGGTTAAAAGATGTTAGTGTGTGTGCCTTTTAAATGAGCGCCGTAAATGAACGTGAAGGACTCGGCCAGACTTGGCTTACTGTCTACCCACGCTGTGCATTATTGCGGTGCTGCCAGCTTCTCTGAATGAAAATACAAGAGCAAATTAACCAGCTTTATGAACTCTCGGGGTGAACAGTTGTTCTAGTGGCTTTCATACAGATGTCTAATTAATTCTTGAAGTAATCCAAATTGTTCTTTTGTGATCTATGAATAAGAATCTTAGAGAAATCCTGTGCAGAAGAAACCCAGCGAATGAAGAAGGGATTTCATGATTAGGCTGCAGTTCGCAGTTGTTGGGGCCAGAACATTTTCATTATTTTCCTCATTAATATTACATCAGGAAGCTAATGAAACATTTGGGTGAATACATTATGAGTAATAAAGGCATTCATTTTATTTTTCTGAACTCTCAATTATCCTAATTGGCATCTGTTATTGTTTACTGTGTGCATTTATCTATAAAAATTAAGATCAAATATAGAACAAAAAAGGTGATTTCAAATACAGCCAATACAATAAAGTTTAGCACTTTGTACACTTTTTGTAGTTTTGATATTATGGCCCACTTAAGAAATTTAAGTATCTTTCAATTACATTTCTATTTAAGTTCCACTCTTTAAAAATTTCTGAACGTCTTATGGTTTTTTCAATATTAACCGTAAGTCTCTCCATTAGAAATGAATATCATCATTCCCTTCACCAAGTAAAATGAGGTAAATAGTATATAAACAATTTCTAAGTACGTACTATGTGAATTTGTTAAACTGGCTGAGTTTGGGCTTCCATAAATTATCTTTTTTTAGATACTCCATGGGATAATTTAGAGTAGACACCCGTATGAATACAATAACAGAGATTTGTATGGGACAGGTGCTTGTTTCCTCTGTGTTTGACGCTCCCTATCACAGCTAGAGTACTTCTCATCAATGGAGAAAATTTATATTAAAGAGAATTAATAGCTACCTTTTCCTGGGTCCCCATGAAAGATTCCCTTCATAAGCATAACTAATGTAGAGAAATTCCATTTAGACTTCTCCTTCTAAATTGAAGTGTTCAGTTAGTTGCCTGTTACAAATTGAGTGTGAGTTACAAGTGGTGAGTTGTAACCACTGTCTGTCAGTCTATCATTTCTATGCCTGGCAATGTGCTGACCATTAGATCCCATATATCTGCTTTGTTGTTAACTAGGAGCCAGCTCTTTGATGTAGCATAGCATGAAGCACACAAAGCTGATTAAACCATCTAGGTGAATGAGTTAGTGGTCAACACTAAACTAGCTATTCAAAATAATTATATTAATTCTTCCTATATTTTCCTCTTGGTATATTATAGAATGGATATAGTCACAGATATTTCAGGGAATTGCTGCTGCCCGAATGCATCCCAGGGACGTGGGCCCTAAATGGTTTTCTCACAGTTGCACGGACTTCGGATCTATTCTTTGTCTTCCAAGACTAAGTGACTTGTGGGTTTCTGTACTAAATCTATTCAAGTCATATCAGTTTGAATGGTGATTACTGTGAATGTCCTATATTTCTTAGTCTAAAAGTAAAAATGACAATGTCCACCTAAAAGTTTACACTATTAAGTAAATTTGTGCTATATGTGCTGTTAGCTTTTGTCAAAAAGTAGAGACCAACAGATCATTGTGATGGTTTAGTTATGTTGGCAGGTTCTACAAGGGAATTTGTAAATTGTCTATGATTACTTTGTAAAGATAAAATTTAGGCTGAGTTGATGTATCATTTTTGGATGCCATCATTCATCATAGTTAAACATTATACTCATCTAAATTACAGTTTGAGATACTATTTTTATATAGATAAAAATTTTTGCTTAAGATACTGTTGTTCATTCTCACATGAAGGATAATTAATCATAGTTCTATTCCACTATCTTTCTCTAAGGTTTAAATCTACTTTAAACATTTGCTGGAAGTATAAAATGCATGAATTTGTGGAAATATTTTAAACTACCGGAGCATGAACTATGACCTACATTTAATTATTTGGCAAGAGTAAAATATATCTTTTGAAAAATCCTGTATCCTACTTAGAGTATCTTTATTAATAACACTTCAGGCTTTTATCATTTCTAATGAAGCAATATTTTCCAAAACCTTTTGTTCTAACTGCTTCCCTGAAGTTCTGTTCCCTTCTTTGTTTGTTATTGTTAAAATTTTGGCAAGTTTTAAATATCTGAAGAAATATTGATCTACATAATAAAACGTACTCTCTTTGAGCACATTATGTTTTGAGAGAATGTTGATTCCAAATTCTGCTCAGTGTAAAAGTTAAAATCTACATGCCACAAATGCACAGGAACAAAAAATGCAAAATAATCATTTATTTTCTCAAACTGAAGTCCCCATTAAGCTAAAACTTTAAAACTGTTTTTCAACGAAATTTGGGAATTGTCATTCCTGTATTCTCAGTACTCCTTAGATGAATGAAAAGTTTTTTTCCCTCTCTCCATCTTATCTTTCTCTTTATTCTTTATATAATAGGGATTAAGCTTTCTTACACATACGGTTATACATAGATGATGATGGGAATATATTCTGAGAAATTCTTCCTTGGTTTCATTGTGTGAATATCATAGAGGACACTTACAACCAAGCTAGATGTGATAGGCTGCTACACATTTAGGCTACATGGGATACAATCCTGTAAATCATATTACTGTATGAAATACTGAAGGCAAGTCTAGCACAGATAAGGCAAGGCATTGTGACAGATATGATATCACTAGGTGATGGGGAATTCTCAGCTGTATTATAATCTTATGGAACAACCATTGCGTATATAGTTCATCATTGACCAAAACATCGTGATGCTGTACATGATTGTAGCATTAGTACTATACAACGTTCTCGTCATGGCATTCTTCCACATTGCCTTTGGTTTGTCCTTTGACTGCTGATATCTACTCTGACTCTCTTTGAAGCTGAAATGCTCCATACCCCATTCAAATTACAAACTCAAAGATGGCTTCCTTTTCCCTGAATATGAGAACATCTAACTTACCAAGTAACTCAGAGGGTGGCAAAAAATGTAAAAATGTATATGCATTTTGAGAAAGAACAAAACTGTGTTAAAATTGCAATACTCAATATATACCATTAACAAAACTTGAATGCGTCATGGTAAGCATCTCTTGTAAATGCAAAAGTCAAACATGACTTGACTATTACAAATTTCATACAATTTTCCTTTTCCTTTCTTAAAATGTGTACACACTTTCAGCATTTTCTGTGTGTATGTGTGTATGCATGTGTCTATGTCTGTGTGTATGTAAATGGACTGCTTTGACTTCTTTGGATTTCTTATTTCCGTGTTTGGTGGAAACAATGTGTAATAGTAGATGGAGATGTTTGCCTTTCTCTGGGTTAAATGAATGCCTTCTGATATAAGGAATGTCATTGATTTCTTTGAAGGAATAAAGGTAATTCTTAATAACTTCATATTGATTGGATTTTTGAATAAATATATTTTGAAGAATTAACAGATTCTTTCCATATGTATTATTTCATTGGCTATTTCTTGCTTTCCTGAGATTTCTTTGCAATCTAACCAAAAAGTTTAACTTATGAAAGTGCTAAGTTAAATAAAACCATCAGGATGTTTTGCAATGAAGGTATTTAGTATGGAAAGCTGTCCTTTTGCAGCAAAAGGGCCATGCTTCCCAAATAGTGAAAGCTACAGTTACTTCAGCATTTAATTTAAAGCAAATGTTTCATACATAGGAAGGCAAAGCAAAATATAATTTCAGTAAAACCCAGAGTAACGTAAAAAAAAAATAAAGCCTCACAAATATTTTGTGTTTAAGATTTTATTATAATGTGCATTTTTAAAAAGAATTTATTTGTATCACCTATATTTTGTGTCATACGAAGAATGTGATCAATCAATTTTCAGAACAGTTGACTTTGTTCATTGGGAAGGTGCTAAGGAAAAACTCTCATAACTGAGAGTAACAAGAGCTAAAGACATTGTATCTTAATTCCAAAAGCACATTTTTCCTCATATTTTATGAAATACAATTTTTTCCAGTTTTCAAATGATAATTTTTTAAGGGAGGAGGAATAATATGATTGAACATAAAAGAAAGGATTTGTAAAGATACTAGTGTATTTTACCTGTAAATTCATTTTATATGAAGGACTAAAAGTACAAATGAAGCTAATTATAGGAAGATTGAAAATATGATGTAATAACGAGTTTTTGTTTCTCATTATATCATCGATAAAAATCTGTGATGTCTTTATATTCATGTATTTTAAACATATCAAATTATCTCTGAAATAAGTCCTCAATAAATCAAACACGTATTCGTCTTAAGTTTCACTGTCAATACTCAAAATTAAAAAATTTCCCTGTCTTTCAAATGGTCTTTTTTATTCTTTTATATACTTTTTTTCTCACATTCTTTTTTTCTTTTTTTTTAAATCACAGCTGTGTACATTAATGCAATCATGGGGTATAATGTGTTGGTTTTGTATACAATTTGAAACATTTTCATCGAACTGATTAGCATAGCTTTTATGGCGTTTTCTTAGTCATCCTGTTCAGACATTTATATTCTATATTTAGTAAGTTTTGCCTGTACCCTTCTAAGATGCACCGTAGATGTGAACCGACCAATTACTCTCCCTTGCCCATCCTCCCCGCTCTCCTATCCTCCCTTGCCCCTTTCCTCATATTCTTGTGCTGTAATTGGGATATAGCTTTCACATGAAAGCTGTAAATTAGCTTCATAGTAGGGCTGAGTACATTGGATACTTTTTCTTCCATTCTTGAGATGCTTTGCTAAGAAGGATATTTTCTAGCTCCATCCATGTAAACATGAAAGAGGTAAAGAATGGTTTTAAGGGTCTTTCAAATAATGTTGCTTGGAATTAGTACTTCAGACTGTGCCATTTATTATTCTTTAAGATGACTCTTTTATAACCGAAATCCTTGTAGAAAGTGTTAACTTAAATATTACAGAATCTCAAAGAATTTTTTCTAGTTATGACATACAAGGTCAATAATTAAGATCATGAACTCATCCTAGAAAAAAATGCTACTTATCTTATTTCTGAATGTCACCACGGTCACTATATCCCCAAAGGGTATATTTCAAAGGTGACCATGACGATATTCAGCAATGATGAAATTTGTAGCACTTTCACTGGAATGAGTTTGCAAACTTAATTGTAAGACCTCAGCTGACAGTTCTGATGGACATTCCGGAAAGAGAGTTCCAAAGCTGCTTTAAATAGTGGACTAGGCGCTGGTGTCTGCACATGGCTTCCCAAGGGGAGTACCTGGAAGGTGACTGTAGTGAAATTCAGTAATGAGGCATGTAGTACTTTTCTAGAATGAGTTATTTAACTTAATTGTCAGACATTCATATAATAACATGTTTTAACCCCAGGGAGCAATTACTTGAGCAGTAGACCAAACTCGAAAAAATTAATTCTCATTTGAGTCTCTTTATATTGAGAAGCAATAATATTAATATAGCTTATCTGGAGAAATGATATTTTGTAGTCATTTAAAAACATACCATACCATGCCAAATATATTTTAAACTTTATAAAATGTTCTTGTCTTTAAAAAGAAAATTCATTTTCCTGCTATGGCATATTAATGTTAAGTAGAAAGATAAGAAATCAATGTGATATGTCTTTTACCAGAGTGACATAGTAACCTACTAACTGGTGGAATATACAAATTTGTAAAACTCATGAATTATTCCATTACTTTTATATTACTTGAAAAAAGTTTTATTAAACATTAAATAATATTAATAAAATCCTCAAAATAGTTATGACATACCATAAATCGTCTAGAGTCTAGGAACACTATCTTTGAGAGTACAAATAAAATTAGTTCTTTACCTAAAGGGTGAAATTACCACCAAGTCAACATAAGTAACTGAAAGTCTAAAATGATTTTTAAAATGAGATTTTTGAGTTCAAAGCATCTAAAATCATAAAAGGGAAGTTATGGAAATAAAATTAAATTAATGCCAAATTAAAGAAGAAAAGCAAATGGCTATTAGATTGGTAACAATTGTCAGAAACGAGAGGTGAGTTCAAGCCATGCCACAGGGAAATAAGATAGAACATAAATTAGTCAAATGTTTAACTATTCTTGCTCTAAAATCACCAGCCTGGCAATTGAAATCTACATGAACTCTTTATCTTGCTTTTTAAAATTTCTAGCCAGATTTTATAAATTAATGTATGAGATAGCCATTCTTGGGAAGTATTCCCCATCGATGTTATGCCAAGTATTACAGACTGTTTGCAATTTCTAAAGATAATTCCATAAAATATTTCATAAGCATGCCATATTTTCCTATACTCTACACTTAATGTTTTTACTTTGGATACTTTTTCATATTTTTTCTCTATTTAATTCAAAATAGATTTTTTGTGAAAAAATACCTTTGTGTCCTCTTTTGCTATTTAACGAACTATGGAAATGATTCCTGAAATTATAGTCTTCCTTTTCTATGGAAAAAAAAAACAAAAAAAACTTAGCTTACTACAATCTAAAACAAGCATCATCATTCACTGTTCCCCAATGATAGTTTTTCAGACTATGACTCTGAGTTGCTAAATTACTAATGTATTTTAAAACCCAGTATTTTTATTTTAATCAATCCCTTCTTTCCGATTAATTTTAGAAACACTTTTCTCACTTTTTAGGCACCATTCCCTTTTTCTTTCAAATCCTTTATTAAGCCGAATTTTTCTTATACTTTTCAGTGGTCATCTCCACAAGTGTAGAATTTCCTTCCATTTCATGCTTTATAGCCTCAAGGGTTGTTCCTGAACATCTAATTTCAACGATAAGACCTTACAGTTATTACATCCACACTTTAGCATTATTATTTTAATAGTGCTTAAATAGTTACCATCACTAAGGAATATTCTTGCTGCCAGTATTTTTCTTCCAATATATCTGAATAATCATTGTTCATGGAAGTATATGAGAAAATGGGTTTTTATGAAACTTACCTATAAACATCGTGATAACAAAATGGGAGAATTTGTAAGAATGGAAGAAAATAACCGATATTGAAGGGATTATTTTAAACAAAATATGACAGTAAAACCAAGTACTGTGCAGTGTCCATAAGAGTACATGAGATTGTATTTACATTATTATGAAATACTTGATTTTATAAATACACATAGATCTTGTAGACATATACAGTGCTTCAAAAATATGCATTATTGCTGCTACATAAATAGCCCTGTGATGTTTTAATTTTTGGAAACCTGCCTACAGTACTGGAAGGTATTGTGCATTTTTTGTTAGTTTTTGATCTCATGGAAAATTCATGATATAGAGTTAAAGATGTCAGAGGTATAGAGGACATAGCGCGTCATCATAACGCAGAGTGAGAGTGTAACAGTCACCAAGAATGAACAGGGTCGTGGCCTTGTTTAGTGCAAATCCATACAGCTGGTATAAGTACACAGTGTGTGCTCTGAAAGAATAAGAGGGTAGCTGTAAGTGTGGACAGGAAATGGTACCTTGTTAGGAAAACCGAAATTAGAGCCAATCCTAGAAAATAATGCTATGGGAATCAGTTTCTAAAACTTATGCCTGTCCTTGAATGTTGAGGGGGAAGCTGTGGAGCAAGGCAGGCTTCTTCTAAGAAAGGAGAAAGGAGAAACCTGGCTCCTCAACACAGACTCTTCCTTCAAAGTGCTGTCCTCAGAGAGGGCCATCACCACTCACTAACAGAGATATGTCAGTGTTAGCTTTCCT
Source organism: Arctocebus calabarensis (assembly GCA_963573935.1). NCBI lineage: Eukaryota > Metazoa > Chordata > Mammalia > Primates > Lorisidae > Arctocebus > Arctocebus calabarensis. The sequence continues at coordinate 7,981 of CAUYON010037209.1, read as the reverse complement.
CCAAATTCTCCAGCTTTCACACTTTCTGAACCATTGGTCAAACACCTCTAGAGACTAGACATTGTGGATGTATTTGTGCATTATTAATCCCATGGATTTAGGAAGGTGACCAGCATATATGAAGCATGTAATTATCTATTGACTGCATGAGGGATGGAAAAGGTAGTAACTAAAGCCACAGACTGGGGGAGTCTGTAGTTGATAGCGAGTGAGTATTGCATAGAGCTAAAATGGAAATTAAACTAGGGTAGGAGTTCCCATATATATAGTTGACACAATCCACCAAGTACTAGTCGTCTACTGATGAGAAGGACTTATGCTTATTGATATAAAACAAGAAAAATATCTTCCCTTCAATGCTTATAATTTAATTTAGAAGATTTAAGACCTCAGAATTAAAAAATATCTATAAAATACAACAAAGAAAACAACTAAGACACTTTCATCATCTCCTAGGATAGAGAAAAGACATATAAGAGAGAAAAGACTTATAAGAATAAGATGATTTATTATAATTTATTTTGATGTTAGAGGAATTTAAAGCAACTCTAGATTATAGTAAGCATTTATAATTTTTATCGAATGAATTAATATAATGTTAAGTTTACTATAAAACACAAAAGTAATTCAAAATTTTATATATAATGGGTAACTTTAACTACTGGTTGATTGTAGTTAAACTAAGAAAGGAGCAAGTTTGTAAATACTTATTTGGGAGATTTAAGAGGGTACTTGAAGCTATTAGTATCAGGTAACTTTGAAATAAATTGAGAAGTGTCCAGGACAAGAGCAGGCTTCTTACGGGGCCAACACAGAAGAAGCAGGAAGATACCCAAGGACGTAGATGATAGTTTCCAGGACGAAACACTCCGTGTCATCATCTCCAGAGTGACAGCAACTGGTAAGATTGTGGCACGTGCTCTAGAGAGGCCGGTCGATGCTGTAAAACCATAGAAGAAAACAGATGCGTTCGGATGAGATGAGCAAGTGGCAGACTTGGTGATGGCAGATGACAAATTCATATAAAAATCCTAATCAGGAAGAGAATGAGAGAATGAAACTTATCACCAGCAACTCAGAAAGATTTTTTTATTTGTAAAGATGAGAAATCTGAGGCCCTGTGATGTGTATCTGGATCAATAAAGACTTTCAAGTACTTCCATCTGACAAGAACATAATTCAGTAATATTTTTCTATTATATCACTGCATTTATGGCATATTTCTGTAGTAATTTTATTAATGACATAGAAGTAAGGCCTTTTCAATTGTCAGGGTATGATATGGTTAATAAATGGTAGAAAACCTGGAATAAATAAAACAGGTGTTCAGTAAATTATGGCCTAGAGTATGAACAGAATTGTGACCACATTAGCAGAAATTGTGTTATAATAATTAAGACTTACCCCTTGTCAGAATTATAGCTTTTAAGTTCTCACATCCAATTTATACTTAATCCTTTTGTGTATCTAGCAGTCAATAATAAATACCACCTCATATGTCACAATTATTTTATATACAATTCCTTTGGTTCATCTTGCAGTTATGCCAAAACACTTTGTTCTTTTATTGGACTCAAACATCCTTCAAGATTCTCCCACAGGGCTCTGAGGGACACCCTTCCCTTCACAGCCGAGTGGTGTCTCTAAGGCGCAGTTTGGAACCTTTCTTCTTGTTCCCTGTCATTGTTCCATAGCAACCTTACAAGCTGAGCACATGATGGTGGTGGTAGGGCCCACTGGGAATCTGGGAGGCAGAGGGGAAAAGCCAGCCAAGAAGAAACATAAAATGGTATTTACGAAGTCTCTTTCAAATGGCAAGTTTTTGATCCTGTAATTCTAGATCTGGATGAAACCTCCTGAGTATTGGCAGAAGTTGACTTTCTTTAGAAGGTAGATACTCCATTGAGAAGACACTGACAAGTGCCAATTAAATACAACCAAAATATCCTCATCCTTGAACGTTTAAAGTTTGATTTCTTTATAAAAATAATTCTTATAATTAAAGAATGATAGTTTAATTTTTATAATTAAAGAATGATAAAAACCTTAATTGATAGGTATTTATAAACATAATCAAATTATCTATAATGTAGGAAACATTTTGGAGGTTTCAGTTGGCATGAAAAATATTAGAGACTTCAGTGGTGGGGAATGATCACAAGTTCATTGTGCTGCTTGCTTTGATCGTTTCTCAATGTGAAGTTAAATCTTTCAAAGCTGCTAATTCTCATTCAAAGTGCAGAGGAGTTCCAGAGAATTTAAATCACATCTGTAAGTGTGTGTAATAGCATCCACGGTTATTTCACAGTAATTTAGAAGGCCACTTTCAGGATGAGTGACTCATTCTAAGTATTATCACAGAAAACCTGTAAAAAAAGGGACTGTTCTTTGCATTTTAAACTTGAGAGGCACAGCTAAAATCTTAATAGTTTTTTACAGAAAGAAGATCATTATAGTTAGGCATTGAAAGAGACAAAGAAGAGAAAATATAAACAAAGTACAATGAGAAAAATGTAGCAAAAATCATTCCACATTGTGTCTTTGCTGGTGTATTTGTTACATTCCCTGCTGTTAACCAGCTGACAGCATCTAAGTTATTTTCAAAGACAGGAAATTTCAATGTGTAAAATGTAATATAGAATACAAAGTGCTTTGGAAGAATGAATTTTCTTGAAGGCAAAATAGGTGCATAGGCAATTCTATTGTAGAATATTTTACAACATTGTTAAATCTGTAAATGTACACCTGCTTCAGTAAAAAAATGTGAAATATGGAAAGAAAAAAAGAAAAGGAGAGGAAGAGGCAGCAATAAAGAAAGAAGGAAGACTGGATGATTGAAGGGACAAAGAAAAATACTAACAATAGGTGGGGGGAAATGGGGAAAAGGAATGTGGAGGAAAAGAAAGAATAGGTGTGAGCAGCATTTGTTAGGCTGAATGGGCAGACGTTTGGGTTGGCATCTTCAGAATACACTCTAGTACGACTCAAATGACCTGTAATGTGGTGGTCGGGCGGTACTACAACTTGATTTTTCTCTGGGGAGTCGGATGGAGGCAAAAACCTGAGTCAGAATGGGCAGGATGCTTATTTACTAAGGTATACTTTTGAACACCTTTGGAAATTAGGAAATTAAAATAGCACATACCCACAGTGACATCATCTGGATCTTTATCCCCTCAAAATTGCGGTTGAAATTTGATCCTTAGCACTGCAAGTAGAGTCTAGTGGGCGATATTTTGATCATAGGGATAGATTGGTGCAGGTAGGTTGGTGTTGTCCTTGGTTCTTGGTAATGAGTGACTCTTCATTCTCTTAGTTTCCATGAGATCAACTTGTTAAAAAGAGTCTGTAATGTCTGTCCTCTTCTCTCACATGGGATACCCTGCTCTGCTTCCACCTCCATCAAGAATGAAAGCTACGTGAAGCCCTCATGAAGCAGATGCTGCCACTGTAGTTCTTGTATAGGCTACAGAACCATACACCCAATAAACTCCATGTCTTTATTAATTACCCAAACTCAAGTATTCCTTTAGGACAATGCAGAATGGAGTAAGGCATAGACCTTTTCCCATCATCCAGTTTTCTAATTTGGGCTACTGTAGGGAGGTACATGACCCACCATGGAGTGGGTCTCTGGAACCAGGGTAACAGATGAATGGGAATGAGATTGAAAGCTGTTTGCTGACAGCACTCTGAGGAGGTAAAACAAATAGTTCATGCTAGAGGGGGAATATATCAATCAAATTTCATCCCTTGTGCCTCTCAATCTAATTTTTAGCATAAAATAGAGCATGTCTTTCCGAATATGTGAGGGGCTGCCTTTATGGGGAATAAATTAGAAGAGAAAGGTTGGGGGAATGAACTATAGTACCCATATGCTTGTCTTGATCCCACACCTTCTAAGTATTTTCTTTCCTAGTCAACTATCCATTTCAAATTTCTTTCATTTTTTGCAACTGCCACAGCTGGTCTTTGTGATTTCCTAGGGCCGTGGCACAATCTTTTTTCTTGTGGGGGTCTGCTTCCTGGACACTGTGCTTTCCTCAGGGTGAGACTGATGCCCTTGTGCATTTACACAATAGAGTACCAAGAATCAATCACATGGATCGCTTAGGTGATAAACATATTTCTCTCTGCCTTTCTCTTTTACAGCATATTCTGATGATCATAGTTAATTATACTTTCAAGAATGGAGGTTTATTTTCTTAACTCCTTGTCCCTTTGCAAAAGAAATATAGAAATACAGAGTTCCTAGGTGACAGCCATAGCTAGAATCAAATGGAACACTCACTATGTTCCTGGGAAAATTATTTGTTTGGCAATCATGATCCTTACGCCAGGCCAAATTTGCAGAAATTTCATTAGTAGGTCATGGGAGTGATTGTAGTGTATATCCCTTGCTTTAACTTCTTGCTTCTGATTGATGTGTTTTTTTTTTTTTTCATTTTGACACATTATATCACACATGCCTTTGATTCCAACTGTATACTACTTCTGAGTTTGTGCCTCATCTCCTAGAGTACAGCCTTTGAGCTAGAACTATATTTGTGACTTCTACAGATTGTTCCAAAGCTCTCTTAGTCCTGCAGCTTCTGTATGGTATTGTATCTGGTCTTTTGCTTTGAAACCTCCCCCCCCTTTTTTGTTATAAAGTAGGTCACCTAGTTTGACACATTACAATATGGGATTCCATGCTGATACATCAAATGTTTGGTAAGTCTTCAGACAGTGATAGTAGCTGAGTCCCAATAGAGAGAAGAGCAAACCCACATCAGATGATCTTCTCCTGCCAGAATGCTTTCTTGCTTAGTATTTTCAAGCTCCCATTAAGTAGCCAGGTGGTCTCTTTGAAGGATGGTGCCATATTGGTAACAAAAGCTTGGTCTCTTTTGCTGGCAAGTTATGTCATTAGCAGGAGTATCACCAGATTAACCTTGATAAATGTGTTCATGTTGCTGAGCTTAGGAATAACCTCCATTTCTGTCACCATGGTCTCTTTTCTTATTTATCCATTGTACCAGAATGGTGATGCCCACTTACAAAAAGAGTTAAATAATTTCAACTTGCTAAGTCATTCTGTCTATTTGTGGGTTAATGCCTTCCCCATGGTGTATATTCCCTGGTAAACATTAACATGCAAACCAAAAATCATACAACATTTCCACTCTCACATATCCATCTATGGGCAGAGATGTTAGTTTTAATTCATTTATCTTATAAGTAGCATAAAACCCAAACTACTATTACTCTTCTTTATTCTATTAGCCAATAATAGTGTCCAATTGTTTTCAGAAGATCTATGAAATCAAAAAGCATATTTCTTTCTGATTTTTCTATGACTATTCTTTGAAGTAGTTCACATCTGCCTGCATGATTAAATGGGCTTGGTGGGCCTTATCCAATTTAAAGATATATGGATGTCCACTGAAATTCATGGAACCATGATTTTGGGTAGTGATCCCCAAACCACCTATTCCTACAGAAGTTCATTCTACTGTTGATTATATTTAATTTGAATTTTTAAGTTAGTAAATCTAAATTCTAAGAACCTATGTATATCATTGCACCTCATTATTAAAACATTTATTTATTTAACAGTCATATGGCCAAATCAGTATCTCACAAATAAGAATTTGAGGATACTTGTTGATCTCATCTGAGATCTCAATAACTTTTAAATGTTACATTTTGTAATACAAGTTAATTTTTTAATATAAGTATGTTTTGAGTAATCTGAAGGGTTAATGTAAGCATCATACTAAAACATTTCAGTTCTTGTATTTTCCAATTAATTTGTGATATATAGATATGAAAATTAAGGCTTATTAATGCTAGCTTAATTGATGACATTAAAAAAATAGCATTCCTGAGATACTTTGCTAAGAAGAATATGTTCCAGCTCCATCCATGTAAACACAAAAGAGGTAAAGTCTCCATCTTTCTTTAAGGTTGCATAGTATTCCATGATGTACATGTACCACAATTTATTAATCCATTCCTGCGTCGATGGGCATGTGGGCTTCTGCTACTGAATATTTAATGGACAATGTAATGCCACAATAACTTGAGGCTCTCCCCTATGAAATTTAGACAAGGATGAAAACAATCTCTGAAAGAACTTATTTTAACCCGTAATTTTGGATAAACATGACCTTATGCAAGCACACACATGCATGTGTGTGTATATATGTATATGTATAGGTATATACATATTATATACAATTATATTGTATAATTTTCTCTGTACACACATATACACTTATATATGTATTTTATATTTGCACAGTTCATTTGTGTAGGAAAATATTCAACAAATGTGACAGATAAGAGATATTATCTTTATTATATCAAGAGCTCTTTCAAATCACAAAGAAAAAATATGTATAAACATCTTCATATCCATCAGATGCAAAAAACACAATTCACACATGAATATATGCAAATCGCTACTACTAAATAAACAAATGATACTCTTTAATTACTAAACAGGTTATAAATCACTTAAGAAATAGGACAAACCCAGCAAATTTAATATAATGTGTTAAGCAGAAAGATAGCTAATAAAAGCGTGTTGGTTCCTTCTACACAATCTGGAGTGTGAGAAGGCCCAGCTGAGAGCAAGTCTACATAGTATCATGGTTATCTGGGTCACTGTCTCCTACTGGCCTGAGAGTAGAAGGTAGGCTAGAAAACAGGTAAATGTTTGGTCCACTGACTCTACCTAATTGAGAAACAGTGAAAAACATCACCACCTCCTAACCAGGTAACTCCTTTTACCTCCAGGGAGAGTAATAAAAGTTGGGCAAAAGTAACAGTTGTTAGAGAAAAGTCTTTCCTCATGGAAACCAGAGGGTCAGGTCACGGGTGCTCTTCAAAACACTTTTCTGCTTTATTAGAAGAAACATATGTAACTCAGTACAATAGTATAACTCTCTTTTTCATTAAAATCCTAAAGTGATGGTGGTGGTGATGATAATAATAAATCTATATTACCAGTGTGTAAAAAATAGATAATCTCATACACTACTGATGGGAATGAAAATCAATATCATCATTCTGCAAAAAAAAAATGTAGTAATACATAAAAAAACTACAAAGTTTATATATACTGTTTTGTGAAATAGTTTCACTTCTAGAAAGTTGTCTCAGGGGAATGTTAAAAATTTTTTAAGAATTATAAAATCATAACTCTTGTAAAAGTATAAAGTGAATACATATCAAAGATTTTCATTATGTCATTATTAATAAGAAAATGAGACATTACAACTGGTTCAAAGGAGAATGCAAAGGACACACATTTATAGGTCATTAAGGAAGCTGAAATTAACTTATAAAAATACATTAAACTAGTCAGCATCCATAAAGTAATACTCCAATTGCATTGCACAGGACATAATTCATTTGCATTTCTATGGAAAAATTCATTTGCATTATTAACAATTTTCTTCAACGTACATAGTTGTAAGGTAGTTTAGAGATAACAAGAATACACTAGACTGGATACCCAGCAGTTTTTATTGCACATTTCTAAATACTTGAGAAATAAACAGGGTAAAAATTTATCAAGAAGGAGTCATCAAATATTAAGAAGTAGCAGTAAAAAATAAAGGAAAACTTAATGTCCAATAATAAATTATTGCTAACACATTTGGCCTAGCTATATAATGGAGTGCTCTGCAATTATTGAAAATTGCATGGTAAGAAATATTCAATTCAGAGAAAAATAATTGTATGTTTACAGTGTTGCCTAGAAATTAAGTCTAATATAAGAAAATGGTAATTGCCAAGTTTCTGTCTGTTTTTTTGTTTTGTTTTGTTTTTGAGACAGAGCCTCAAGCTATCACCCTGGATAGAGTGCTGTGGCATCACAGCTCACAGCAACCTCCAATTCCTGGGCTCAAGCCAGTCTCCTGCCTCTGCCTCCCAAGTAGCTGGGACTGCAGGCGCCTGCCACAACACCCAGCCATTTTTTGTTTGCAGC